>JASKMD010000029.1:17455984-17698466 GCA_030144725.1 Haematococcus lacustris
CTTTGACCGGCAGCGACACCCCCCCCACCCCTCCCTCCTCCACCCACCTTGGTGAAACTCTCAGCGCGATTGCCACCCTCCCGCGCAACCCTCCCAGCCTCACCTTCCCTGCTGCTCGCCTGGCCCCCCCCACCCACATGCCTCCGTCACCCTACCCGCCCCCCTTCCCCTTTCTCCCTGCAGCAGCCCTATGCAGCAGGCTGGGGACACCAACACCCCAGCACCCATCCCTTGGCCCAGGACTCAACACGGGGGGCCACGGGGTCAGTAGGGGCAGGGGCAGCAGCAGGGGTGGGCAGCAGGGGTGGCAGCAGGGGCAGCAGCAGGGGCAGCAGCAGGGGCAGCAGGGCCCAACAGCGTAGGTCCCTGGCCCCTACCCCTGCCAACTATCAGTCGGCTCCTCCTTCCATCAGCCAGCAGCAGCCATGCAATCCCACCTTCCAAGCAGCTGCCTTCGCCTCCACCACCTTCCTGGCAGCTTCCCCAAGCACAGGGGCGCCGGGGGTGCACAGTGATGACGACAGCAGTGCCAGTGGTGACACCGCTGCAGGGGTGGGCAGGGGCAGGGGCAGGGGCAGGGAGGGGGACCTCTTGGCACCCGCCCACCCTGTTGCTGTAGCGGACGGCCTGTCCTCCCCCCTCCCGCTCCGCTGCCACCCTCACTAGCGCAGGACCCAGCCCCAACCCTGGCCGCCCCGCCCTCTCAACATCACCACAACCAGCAGCAGCAGCAGCAGCAGCAGCAGCAGCAGCAGGCAGCCCCCCCGGGCCCCCCCCCCACCCCCCATCCCCCCCAGTGACCGCCCTGCTGGCAGGTGCTGAGGGGGGGGGGGGAGGGAGAGAGGGGCCAGGCCGCCACATCACCCCCCTTCCCAGCTCCACCCCACGCCCCCCTCCTCCCCTTCCCCAGTTCATCCGGACACCCCCCTTGCCGCTGGCCCCAGACTTGGGCCCCCCGCTGCCCTTGGCTCTGACCCCCTCACCGCCTGCCCTTGCCAGCGGCCGGCACTAAGGCTGGGGCAGGCAGTGGGAGCCAGCTGCCACCGCCTGGCCCCCCTGAAGCACCCAGGGGGCAGCGACCCAGTCCCCCCTGCTGGCAGTGGTGGTCAGGAGAAGCTCCACAGCCAGCCCCCATCACACGCCAGGCCTCCCACCGCCTGGCACCCAGCAGCAGGGCCATGAGGGCGAGGCAACCAGCCATGCGGCAGGCCTGGGGGGGCGTGCTGACAGCTGGGGGGGCTGCAGGGGGGGGCGGCCCTGGGGGGCGCTGGCAGCGGGGGGCAGCAGCTGTGGGGGGGGAGGGGGAGTCAGGGGACCCTTGGCGGGGGGACCAGCCCCCACCCGCACCCCCCCTGGCCACCCCAACCCTATGCCAACAGACCCAACCACCTCAACCGCCAAACCTACCGTGGCCCAGCCAGCCTCTTCAAGCCAGGCGCTGAGCTGGGCTCCGCAGCCTACCCTGACCCCAGGGGTTGCCCAGCCGTCAGGGGCAGCAGCAGGGGAGGGAGGGAGCCTGGGACCAGAAGGCAGCTGGGCAGGAGGAGGGGTGCGAGGGGAGAGGAGGAGGAGGAGGAGGAGGAGGGGTGGGAGGGGTGGGACAGGAAGGAAGGGGAGGAGCAATAGTAGGAGGAGGGGTGGGAGAGGAAGGAAGGGGAGGAGGAGAGGAGGAGGAGGAGGAGGAGGAGGGGTTGGTGTTGGGATCACCTGCCGCGAGCAGCTATCCAGCCGGCCAGCCCCCCCCTGATGGGTGCCTGCGCCCTCCACAGCCTCCTGCAGCACCAGTGGCGGGAGCAGTGAGAGGGCTCCCTTCAGGGGCGACACGGCTGCCTCAGCCCCCGCTCACCTTTCCACCTCCCTGCTGCTGCCCTTAGAGGCCTGCACCTTGGACCTGGGCACCCTCACCCCTACCCGCCCCGTGCAAGCACACACACCAGCTGGGTCCAAGGCGGGGGCAGCAGGGGAGGGAGCGGGAGCGGGAGCGGCCACACTCGTTACGGCAGCAGCGGCCACAGCAGCAGCAACAGCCACGGCAGCAGCAGCAGCAGCAGCAGCAGCAGCCTCCCCCCCAGGTAGCCACACCCCAGCACAGCTCATGGGGATAGGGGGGGACGACAGCAGCGTGCATGAGGGGGGTGGTGGGGGGAGGGAGGGGAGGGGGGGGTGGGGGGCGTCCATGTGCCCTCGTTTGCCAGGCTGTCCGCCCCCACTGACCTGGCAGCAGGCCACACTCCGGGGTTCAATGACCCTAGTCTGCCTGTGTACTCCGCAGGCATTGGGGCAGTCACACCCCAGGCGGTCACACCCCAGGCTGTCACACCCCAGGCTATCACACCCCAGGCGGTCACACCCCAGGCGGTCACACCCCAGGCGGTCACACCCCAGGCGGTCACACCCCAGGCTATCACACCCCAGGCGGTCACACCCCAGGCGGTCACACCCCAGGCGGTCACACCCCAGGCGGTCACACCCCAGGCTATCACACCCCAGGCGGTCACACCCCAGGCGGTCACACCCCAGGCGGTCACACCCCAGGCTATCACACCCCAGGCGGTCACACCCCAGGCGGTGATGCACTCTAGCAGGCTGGGTGGGGCAGGTCAGGGAGGTGGCCCAGGGTTTGCCCCTCAGCCCCAGCAGGTCGTGAAGATGGCAAACCAGAGTGAGATCACACCCATTGTTGGCGGCATAAATGTGACTGCAGCAAGTAGCCAGCCAAGGACTGCAGCGGTTAAGTCAGCTGGAGCAGTTGCGTCAGTCGGGCCAGGGGTCGGGGTGTCAGCAGAGGGCACGGCAGCAGTAGGGGGTGGGGTGCGTGTGTCTGGGCAGGAGGGGGAGGGGGGAGTAGGGGCCAGAGCAGCAGCAGGGAGGGGGGGGAGTGCACGGGAGGGCCCAGGGCCGGCAGGCATTCCCGGTCTGGGTGTTTATGCTGCCGCCCCTGGACTGCCTGGGGGGTTTGGAGGACCTGGCACAGCACCCGCAGGGGTAGGGATGGGAGGGGTGAAGGTGGGAGGGGCAGGGGCAAGGGAGGGAGGGGTGTGGGTGGCAGGGGTAGGGGTGGGAGAGCCACGGGAGGTGGTGGCCACAGGACCAGCATTCACACAGGCAGCAAAGGCTGAGGGGACGCTGCAGGAGGTGGGTGGACCTGGTGCTGAGGCTCCTGACCTGGGTGGTAGGTCTCAGGGGGAGCCCAGCCAGGCCTCCCCCTCCAACACCCAGCGAGGTCCTGCTCTGCTCACTACCCCAGCAGCGGCAGCAGCGGCAGCAGCAGCCAGCGTGCCAGTAATGCTCCAGCCCCCTTCCTCCTCATCCTCATCACCACCACCACCAGCAGCAGCAGCAGCAGCAGCGGCAGCAGGGGGAGCAGGCCAGGCTCAGGGCCAGGGGCCGGGGCCGGGGAGCTGCACAGCAGCTGGAGGCTTGCTAGGAGAGGGTCATGTGGCTGCCGCTCCCTCACCACCACCACCCCACCCTCCTCTCACCTCCTACCCTTGGGATGAGGCGCACTCCGCTGCAGGCACCCTGGCAGGGGCTGTGGCAGCAAGGCCTGAGGCAGCTAGGCCTGAGGCAGCTGTTGGGCAGGCCTTGCAGCTTGGTAGGCCGGGCAGCAGGCTGAGGGAGGCCGGGCCAGGGCCAGGGCCAGGGCCAGGGCCACGCCAGCCTGCAGCTCCTGTGCCAACATCAGCACTAGCACCAGGGCAAGGGCATGCGCCTGCGCCAACATTAGGTTCAGGGCCAGGGCCAGGGCCAGGGCCAGGGCCAGGGTTGGGGTCGGGGTCGGGGGTGGGGTCGGGGGTGGGGTCGGGGGTGGGGTCGGGGGTGGGGCCAGGGCCAGGCAGTGGGTCGAGGTCAGCGGGCACTTTCCCGTCCCGCCGCTCCCTGCGACATGAGGTGCGGGAGCGAGTGGATGCAGTGCGGCAGCGACTGAGGAGCCTGGGGTCGGGCAGCAGTGGACCCCTGCGCAAGGGCAGGGGCCGGGGCAGGGCAGTGCAGGCTGATGATGGCGACAGCTGGTTCAGCGTGGCCATGGTGGTGCGCGTGGTGCTGTACACACTCACTGCCATCATGGGCTTTACCACGGGTGGGTGGGTGGGTGGGTGGGTGGGTGGGAGTGGGTGGGTGTCTGTGGTGCATGAGAGGCGGTTGAGGTGGTTGGGGGCTGTGGCGGGGTCCAGGGCGCCAGGAGCTAGGGCCTGTGGGCTAGTGTGGGCTGTGGGCAGGAGGGGTGGATCATGGTGGGGCCTCGGCAGGTCTGGGCGGTGAGTTGGTCAGGACTGGTCAGGGCCGGGTCCTGCGGCGGCTCTAACCCTGGGGTTGCACCTGGAGTTGTGTGGGGTGGGGTGGGGCTTGTGGCGGGGTGTGATGTGGTGTTGGGTGTGGCATGGTTATTGTGCTGTGTGATGCGTGGCAGGCTGACTGACCCACAGCTGTGATCCTCCTCATCCCCATCCTCATCCTCACTGAGCCACATGGCTATTGAGGTTCTTGCCCTGCCCCCCTCACGGGCTCACTGGCAACCCCAGACTGACCCCGGCGCCTGACCAGATGACCTCAAGTTCACAGCGCGACCTTACTTGGACACGCCTTACCTCGACCTTACAAAAACAAAACATTACTTAAAATACACAGCTCAGCTCAAACAGTCATCGTTGCAAAACCTCATGTTTCAAGCATACAGTGCAACAGCGCAGTTTCATGAGCGATCATTTCATATCGCAAGGTGATCACTGAATGCCAACCGATGGCACACAAAATATAGCGTTTGAATGACCCTAGCGCCCACTGAGTGGGCATTGCTTGGCTGCTGCTGGCATGCCTGCTTGCCGCTGCCAACGCATGACGTTTGTATTCAACAGAGGCTGGCCTGCCCTGCCCCTGCCCCTGCTGCCCCCATGGCCCACTCACCTGCCCTGCCCTGCCCTGCGCTGCCCTGTGCCCTGCCCTGCGGCAGGCATGACGCTGGCTGTGCTGTACCTGGTGCTGTCAGTCATGGCCGCTGTGCTGCACCCCTGGTACCGCTACTCCTTCCCCTCAGCCCATGCCCAGCAGCCCCTCTTCACCTCCCGCCTCGTGCCCTACCAGGCCTCCAGCCATGCCCTCCTCCACTTCCACCCCACACCTGACAATGAAGCAGTGGCGATGCCCCTGTGGCGAAACGCAAGGCAGACGGGGCGGGCAGGCAGCAGCAGGGGTCCTGAAGCCACCCAGCACAGCACCTCACAGGGTGGCCCACCCTCAGGCGCTGCACAGCTGAGGCATGGCAGCAGCTCCCACCTCAGCCGGGAGGGCAGCTGTGGAGGTGGCAATGGGAGCAATGCGAGCGGCGGCTGTGGGATGGCAGGGGGGGCTGCTGGTGGGGGTGGGGGTGTGGAGGTCAGGGCAGGGGGGGTCAGGGCCAGGTCCAAGGCTCTGGCCCATGACTTGGCCATCCGGGGGGAGGCGATGGCTTATGAATGGGCAGCCAAGGGGGAGACGAAGGCGCTTGACTGGGCTGCGCGAGGGGAAGCCTTGGCTAATAGAATGAGTGCCAGGATCACTGGAGCCGGCGAACAGGTGGTCCATGCCCTTGGTGGAAGGCAGCGTCACAGCGAGGAGGCGGAGTGCAGGTGAGTGCACATGGCCGATGGTGGGTTTGTGTCGGGTAGCTTGTGGCACAGTGGTGAAGAGGAGGTCCCTGTGGCCACCACTTGTTCTTCGTCCTTTCTCCTTTGTCTTCTCTCAGGCAGCTGACCATTGGGCTGAATTGCACACTGACCTAAATGCTTTAATGAGGTCGCTGCATGGCATGCATGCATGCAGCTGCCAGTCACATTTTCTGTCCGCAGATATGTTGAGGCAATGCCTGGCGTCATCCCAGGCTCCAGCAGCAAGCCAGCATGGACCCCCTCTGGCGACCAGCAGGCAACCACCCCAACCGTCACAACCACCCTTGCAACCAACACCACCTCTGCCTCTCCTCCCACCGCCGGGGGCGAAGGTCCTGCTGTGCCCAGGGGTCTGAGTCAGCCTGTCGCCAACACTCAGCAGCAGCAGGAGGCCCACCAGCCTGCCCCTGCCCCTGCCCCTGCCCCTGGCCCTCCCAGCTCAGGCAGCCAGGGCCTCCGCAGCGGTTTACGCCATGCACTCCATGCAGCAGCCCACCCACGCACCGCTGTCCGCACGGCCCTGGCCTCCGTGCACCATGCAACCGCCTCGCCAACTCCCTTGCCACCCGCACTGCAGCCAGAGGCAACAGGCCAGGGAAAGCTAGGCAGGCAGGCCAAGGTAGCTGCCCAGAAGCTGGGCGGACTTGGGGGTGGCGGGGTGGAAGGCAAGGGACAGCAGCTGGTGTACCCTGGCGTGCCGACAGCAGCATTGCGACTTGAAGTGGGGCAGAAGCTGGACAGCATGGTCAGTGGCTGGGGCAGTGCTGACAGGGGGTGATGGGGGCGGGGGCGGGGGCGGGGGCGGGGGCGGGGGCGGGGGCGGGGGCGGGGCAGAAACACTGAGCATGGGTGAGCATATGTTTGCTGCTGCTGCTTCATATAGTTCTGTTTGCAGCTCTCAGTTGCTCCTGCTGCTGCTGCTGCTGCTGCTGCTGGCGGCCGCAGGTTGCCATGAACAACAGCGGCAGCCAGGGTCAGGACCCTAGGCAGACTGGGAAGCCAGCCGGTGCTCCTTCCACTCCCTGACCCCCTGACCCTCAGGCCTAGACATAAATGTTGCCGGGATGTTGCCTGAAAAGACAGGAGGGTTTAAGAAGGGAATTCTCTGGTCAGCAGGCTTAACATGAGGGTGAGGGTGAGGGTTAGGCAGACATTAGGCAACATGCAGTGTTGCCTGAATAGACATGCTTCATTGACGAGTCATCCGCAGAAATATGTCTACCTAGCAGACGTCTGTATGCCCTGTCCTGACCTGCCCCTCTCCTCCCCTGACCTCCCCACACCCCAACCGTGCTGGACCCATGCTGCTCTCGTGCTGCTGGGGTGTGGCTCGACAACATGGGCGCATGGAAGCAGGATAGAGAGCGGGTTGTTTGTGTTCACCAGCCGGGTAAGCTCAGCTGTGAGCAGCCCCCAGCCCAGGGGAGATGGTTGAAGCGCAGTAAGCCAACCAGACATGCAAGCTGAAAGACCGCACCAGGGTTAGTACTTGTATCGCCCCTATAGTCTATCACCCCACCTTTGGAGCTGTTTTTGGAGGAATTGGCCCGGACAACAGCTCCAGACCCCAGATAACGCAGGACCTAGTTGCTGTGGAGATGTGCGCTGGATAGGGTTCTGAGATGTTCTCAGAATCCCCAGCTCTCTCTTCAGTTGCGCCATACGCAAGGGGATCCATCCAACACCCTACTCGTTGTAGTGCAGGGCGTCCCATTCAGGCCCATGTCGCCCATGCAGCCCATGTAGCCCATGTAGCCCATGCAGCACCTGCTGGCTGCCATGGCTGCCAGCCTACTTTGTGGGGACCAGCATTGCAGCAGACAGGGCACATGTGCAACACTGTAGCAATGCATGTGCCATGTGCATGGGATCATGACCCCACACAGACAAAACACTGACCCTAGTGAGGGGCAAGGTGCTTTGGTGGGCTGCAACGGCTGTTTCCGCAATTTCTTCTGCAGTGGGTGAGCTCTGCAGCAGCACTGGGGTGCTAGTAGCATGCATAGAATTGCAGTGCAACGTACTGCAGCCCGATAACTGTTGTTGGGTTGGGCAGCAGCTGGAGAATTGATTGATTGTCTCCTTTTGTTAGAGGCAGTGAGCAGGGCACCTCACATCCTAGACCTGGCAGGTTCATAAGTCACATGGTGACAGCATTTGAAGTTTTATGGTCATAACCCTTCGGGGCTTCACAAGGCGAGTCATGAATGTGATGCACCTGTAGGTTGTTTTGGGAGTTATGGTGTGGCTTGCTGTGGCATGTTTTGTTTTGCAATGGGTTGTTTCCTGCACTGGATGAGTGCGGCTGGTGGGCTGTGTGCGACATGAATGCGGGGTTAGTCTCCTGCAGATGCCTGCCTTAACTGCCACGATGCCTGTCAGAATGGGGCAATGTGGCTGGGTGTGTGCGCGAGGCAATGGGTTGGAAGGAAGAGGCAGGGTGACAACAGTAATGATGTTCACACCTTCACCACATGCACGTGTCTATTGTAAAAGAAACGCCTTGGGAAAGGGAAGAAAACCTTCGCAGGCGCCTAGGATTCATCACACCCTTGGCTCGACAACAGGCAAACGGGGGTCAACAACAAGCTAACAGGGGCAAGATAGAGAGCGGGTTGCATACTTGCGCTCCACCAGCTAGCCAGTGACTGCCTTGCTTAACCAATGCCCATGCCACCACCGCCCTACTCACCCTCACGCGCAACCGAGTAGTTGCAGATCCCCTCCTCCCCACTGCCACAACACCCCAGCTGTTCTAGACTGCAAACTGGCCACGCCACCCCTCCCACCCTAATGCAACTCGCCAGATCTCAAGCCAAGCGGGTCCATGCAGCCCCCTCGTCCCCCACTGGGGCCTCCATTTGCAAATGACTACTCAGGTCATGACTACTCAGGTGGTGCTAATGGGCTGTGTGGAGTACACCCAATGCACATGGACATGGTACATGGGTGCCTACCACCTACACTGTTGCCTGACCACGAGGGCTATTGTGTAGAGTGGGCTTGAAAAACATGCGCTGATTGTAGGCTGATGACAGCTCAACAAAAAGGGGCACACATTACTGTGCCACAGCAGGGGGCTGCTGCTGCTGCTGCTGGCCGTGGGGGGCTTGTCTCGCACCCGCTTGTAGCCCAGCCCTGGGTACTCCTTGCCCTTGATTGGCAGACCTCCCTGCTCTGGCCACCAACACAGCTCCAGCGTGCGCCACCTGCTCTTCCCAATGCGCTGCATGTTCAATGCTGCATTGCAGTCCCTGCCTACCCACCTGCCTGGCTGTGGTGCTGGCTTGGCCTTGACAGACTTGCCCTTGCTCAGCTCAGATGCCTGCTCAGCCTTGGTGGGCTGGGTGATCTCAGCTGCCTGCTCAGCCTCGGTGCGCTTGCTGCGCTTGGCTGGCTGGGGAGTGCTGGGCGCAGGCTCTGAGGCTGCTGGCTGTGTGGCTGCCTGGCCCTCTGCCCCCTGTAGCCCGGAAGCGGGATTCCAAACCCCTGGCTTCTCCCACCCCTGCTCCTCCCCACAACTCCCCTTCCATCCCACAGTTGAAAACCCAGGCATACATACACCCACCCCGAGTTATCCTCACAGCCACCATTCCGTTCCACACTGCCCTTCTTGCCGATCAGCTCCTTATCGACCCAGCACCGCTTATTCTTCTTCTCGGCTGTGCGCCTTGCGCCGAACCCTGCAGATCTCCGGCCTGCAACTGCTTGTGTCGCAGGGGCGTCAGGGAGGGCAGCGATCCAAGGCTTGCGGCAGCACTGCCTGCCACCGCTTTTCTCACAACAATAGCTGCTGGCAACTGGGGAAGGCTGCCTGCAGGCCGGCCAGCCGATGGCCCGGACCCCGCTCCAAGCCCAGCCGCTGCACCGGGGCTGGTGCCGTCCATGGTGAGCCGCCGCCTGGCGATCACTATCGCAGCGAAGCGGTCCCCCGATCTGCCTGCAGGCTGCGGGCTTCTGCCGCCGTCGTTGCTGGCTGCTGTGTTAGGTGCTGCTGTGTTAGGTGCTGCACCAGTCGGCGGGGCGGCGCCGATCTGGGTCTGTGACTGAGTGCGACGCTGCGGCCCACCGGCCACAAGCCGGAGGAAAGCATCCCGTGCTGCCGCGGTCTGCTGCTCAATGCAAGCCACCACCGAGCGTGCGGCAGCGCCGGGGGCCGCACTGGGCGCAGGCTGCGCGTCCATGTCTCTGCCAGACTCTGAGTTTCTGAGTTTGAATGAAGGAGATGCGAACCGGGACGGTTCTGGCAGGAACCTGCTGGAAATAGAGCGGGGGAGCGCGGTGAGCGCGGAGTTGATCGGCGGGTTAGGGCCGGGCTCAGGCCGCGACATGAGCAGCGGGATGCCGACATCCTCTCCAAACCTCACGCTCGTACGCGCTGTGCCTGAGCTGCGCATATCACTGAGATGCTGCTCGCTGCGCCAGTCTTGGCTGGCAGACTTGTCGCGTTCCTGCCAATCGACAGGCTCGTTGCTGGCGGGTGCTTCGGCAGGCAACGGCTGGTTGTTGCCCGGCGTTTCATCAGCTGCTGGGTCGTTACTGCCCGCCGTGGTCGACGATCGCCCTCGTGCGGCGTTGCGCTGCCGAGGGCTGCCAGCCTGCTCGCCCCCCGGCGACTGCACCACGAGGATATTGACGTTGCGGCCCGGTTTTGCGGAGTGCGACTCGCTTGCCCGGCGCGACCCACTGGCCACTACACCTGCGGTCGTGCGTGGCAGCTCTGTTTCCCATCGGCTGGTGGATGCTGTGCAGTCAGGCAGGATATTGTCACAAGGCCACAGATCTGGACATGTTTCCACTGCACATGCTACCATACATGACATTGCATAGCCCCAGTGCCGGCATAGCCACGGGGCCGCATCATACGAAGGAGTCAGGCAGACACAACATTGGCCGGGGTCCACGGTTTTGCCATGGGCCATCCATGGTCCGCTGCCGCTGCCACTGCTGCTGCTGTCACTGCTGCTGTTGCCAATGTCAATGCTACTGCTGCTGCCGCTGCTGTTGCCACTGGTGATGCCACTGCCACTGCTGCTGGCGATGCCACCGCTGTCGCCGCCGCTATTGCTGCCGTCGCCGCTGCCGCCGCCTTGGCTGCTGCTTGCTTGATTCCCTGCTCCCTTCCTATTTGGAGATGGGGTAGTAGACGTTGGCATGCTGTTGGCATGCTGTTGGTGCAGCAGTACCGGCAGCGGCAACAACAGCTGTTCAGAACGTCAGCAGCAGGAGCAGCAGCGGGCCCAGCAGTTTGCAGTTCCTAAGGGCGTGTGGTGCCTGCCTGGATGGGCTAAAGCTCTCCTACAGCTCACCAGCTTGGCTGGCCGTGGGTGACGCCTCCACCTCCACGCCAGGGACTCCACCAGGTACAGCAGCTTGTTGAGCCTTCTTGGCAGCAGCCTTGCGCATGCTGGCTAAAACTGCAATGTGCACAGAAGCTGGGTTACACTTGTGTGCCTCACAGCCAAGATTAGCAAGCTGTGGAAGCAAAGTGTGGGTGTGAGGTTAGGGTGAGGGGTGGGGTAAAGGTTAGAGCACCCCTACCCCTACCCCTACCCCAACCCCAACCCCTACCCCTACCCCTACCCCTACCATGATGTGGGTGTGAACAGCCAGCTCAGCAGCAGCAGCGGCAGCAGCAGCGGCATTGACATTTGCAACAGCAGCAGTGACAGCAGCAGCAGTGGCAGCGGACCGTGGATGGGCCCATGGCAAGACCGTGGACCCCGGCCAATGTTGTGTCTGCCTAACTCCTTGTTATGATGCGGCCCCATGACTATGCCGGCACTGGGGCTATGCAATGTGTAAGTGAGCTTCAATGGGCAAACATGTCTAAAGTCCCCGCTGTCTCCCTAGCCAGCTGATGTGCTAGGATGCTGAGTAGAACCACCAACTTGGCCTCACTGAACAAGCACTCATGGCCAGGTGGACCATGCTTAGTCCCACTGAGCCTGCTGCCAGCGAGAGGCCATCAGTTGCATGAACCAATGCGTATGTCCTAATGTGGTACCCCATCCACCAGCGCTGCCCAGGAAGAAGGCGAAGGCAAGGTTGCCTAACCTTCCCTCCAGCCGGGCAAATGACTGGTCTGGACATCTATCACTCAGGGCAGTAGCCACAGCATGCAGCGGCTTTTCGACCTGGTGCCACCATGCTATGATAGCAGAGAAAACCTGCACCAGTGCAGCACAAGCCTGAGCCCTGGGTGAAAGCGCCAGGACGCAACAGCATATAGCTGCTGATGCCATGTGGCCTAGTGTGTCGCCTGTGCACCAAGAGAGGCCATGCGGAGCTTCCATAAGAGCATGCGTTGCATGCCAGCGTCTCTCGCCCCACCTCTAGGTGGGGGCAGGGTATCACCCAGGGGTCAAATGAAACAGCCCCGGCTAAGTTTCAGGGGACAGTGCTGCGTGAAGATGCGTGGCCAATACTCACACTTCACAGCTGCCTCTACTGCTGTTCAACAGGGCTCCACCCAGCTTACCTACTTGGAGCGGGTCTAGCTGCTCCTCCAAGGCAAGGATTTGGTCGTCGTCCACTGCTGCTTTGCGGCACTGCAGGCTGCGCCCCGCCAGTTCCGCAAGCCGCTCGTCTAAGCTGTCCTTGTATTGCCGCCATTCCCGCAGCTCGGCTGGCGTCAGGAACTGCTCAAAGCCCTCGTCCGCTGGGCACAGCAGCAACGTGTGAGGGGTGAGTGCCGCGGCTCAGGGTTTGAGAGTGGCTAAGGTGAGGTAGAGGTCGCAGCAACCTATAGGCGGGATAGATTAGGTGCTCACCAGAGATACAGGCGTATTCTGAGCGCGGCCGGCATTGGCCGGGGGTCCCATTTTCAAAGAACGACGTCTGGACGACCCTGCGCTCCCAGTGCGCGTCTAGGGCGGAGTCCAACACTTCCAAACCGTCCTGCGGCGCACATAGCGAGTGGTGATGGACTTGGTTTGTGAGTATCCCCGCCTCGGGGATTCCATCGCTGGTCTTACAGGTTTGGACTTCTTAGGAGCTTCGTGTTGCTGCTTCGCCCGGGTCATGTGGTTGAAAGCCAATAATTCCATGCCGTTGCCGTTGCGTATTCCTTGCGGCCGGCTCGGTCCGCTGCTCCTCGGGTTCACGCACGTCTCCCGTGCTTAGCTCTACGGGGTTATGCTGGCCTATGAACGACGGCCAGCTTCTTGGTCTCTTTCCTTGAGTGATACCCATGAAAAACAAAACAAAAACATGTGTGTGACAAACACGAAAATCCTTAGTATATGTTGCTGCCTCGCGTTGCTGTTGTTTATGGCGAGGAATTAGAGACGAACCGGTGTGGGTGGGCCTAGAGCAGTGCCGGAGGACCCCGACTTCGACATAGTTGACCGCGACGAGGCAGGCCAACCCGACTTGACCGAGACACAGCGCAAAAGGAAGGCTTCAGGAGAGGCCCGCGCTGCCCGCAGCAGGGATAGTACGTTCCACGCAAGAAAGGCCAAGTTAGCCCGCCTCACCGACCACCTCCCGCAAGCGCTTTGGGATGCCTTCCTTGACAAGGCTGTGCGGCCACGAGTGAAGGCCATCAGCGAGCGAAGGGTGATTGGCAGCCTGCTGTTGGGCTTCCTCGTGCGCGGCTTGTTTACCCTGCACGTAGCCGACCAGCTTGACGCGCAAGGCCAGCCACTGTCATACACAGACACAGACATCCCAGTCTCCGCAGCAGACACCCCGGACCTGAACTGCAGGAACCTGTTCCGACAGCTATGCCGCGGCCTGCCCGGAGAGGGCGAGAACACTCGGCCAAGTGCAGCAGTCGCTGCCGTGCTGGCCGCGCACCCCGACCTGTGTGCCCGCCTCGAAGCAATCCCACGCAACCTGTCTGACACCAACATGGTGGACAACGTCGGCCAGCAGCTGCAGACAGCTTTTGGCAACATCCTCACGCTGCTCTTCGCTGGCAGGCTCAAGAAGTCAGTGTCCCTGGCCGGGGCCAAGGTCCTGCTGGGCACCAACGAGCACCAGCGCCGATTTGGGGTGAGGGGGCTGGGTGGTGGGCACCTGCCAGCCTGGTCCAAGCGGCAGTGCACGTATGTGCGCCGCATGGTGTGCGGCTTGGAGGTCACCTGGCTGGTGGGGGAGGGTGGGGTGGTGGTGACTGCAGCCATGCAGGCTGAGGTGGCTTTGCAGCGGGGCCTGCTGGGGCTTGAGGAGGGGGAGAAGGTGGATGATGACTGGGTGGAGGACCCAGCAAACCTGGGCCGCCTGCTGCGCCATGCGGTGCACACGGCCATGCGGTGAACCCCTCACTAAGCGGATGTGTGTGGCGCAGGCACAGGCACTGGCACAGGCACACACACCAGAAGGCTGAGCTGAAGTGGGCATTAGGCACACTGTCAGTAGCCTTTACAATGATGAGCTCGCAGCCTGGTTCGATTCCAACTCATGCTTTATTTTGGTGTAGCATGAGGGCTGTGGGGTTCAGGAGTTGAGTTATAATTAAGCCACGCTACATTCGAGCAAGCTGGAACTCCCAGCAACCCGGACTTGTTACAGCTAGACAGCGTAACATGGTACATGAGCACATGTTGGAGCCTTCAGGAAACTCTCGAAGCCACGCAAACTTAGTTTTCCGCAAGAGAGTGCACCGGCGTAGTATACTGTGCACCATCGCGCATGTTGCGCGCGGTGCACCACAGCTAGTTTTTCCGCCTACTCAAGAGCATGAGCATGCTGCCAGACACCCTGGAGCTGTGCTGCTGGTCTGGCCTGGCCTGGCACCCTTGGAGCTGTCCTGGGCTCAAGGCGCTATGCCACCCAAGCAGTCAGAAGCACGTAGTGTCAATACACACTAAAGCGCCGGAGTGGACATAACTATTCTTGCTTTTGCACACGCTGCAGCACTGTGATGCAGCCACCAGGCTGCCAGCTACAGTCTGGCACATCATCATGTACGCTTTCAATGCAACCACTAGTCTTGGTAGGGAGCCCCACGAGAGTGGGAAGGCACTGTGGCAGTAAAGTCAGGCACCTGCTGGAGGCCAACCCCGTATTCATGTCGCACACAGCCAGCCACCCACCAGGTGCAGGGGTGACATTGTGAAGGGGTGCTGAAGGGGTCACTGACAACCCATTACAAAACAAAGCATGCGACAGCATGCCACACCACAACTCTCAACACAAGCATCACATTGCAAGACTTAGCTCCCTGCTCACGCCCAAAACATGCTGCAGCTGCCGGATAGTACATTCCCATGTACCTGCCCTCCCTACAAAACTGGGGAACGGTGCGTGTCAGCTGCCTGGCAGCTGCATGGTGACTTGGGTGGATATTGCAAAGGTGTAGCTGTGAGCTCTACATAGACCAAGTGCGAAGACCAAGGTCCTCTACATAGACCAATGCCATGGAGTCCCATGGCTGGGCAAGTGAAGCGCCTGCTGTCTATTTCTGCGGGATGTCTGCAGGAACAAAAAAGGGTGTGTCCGTGGTCATTAGAAAAATGCATGCACACTCTTGCTTCATTCTTCAAGCAACATGTGCGAGGGCATGAAGGACATCAAGTGCACCTCACTCCAAGCCAAGCCAGCCAGCCTGTCACGCCGCCTGCCCGTACAGGGCAGGCAGGGCGCACAGACAGACAAGCGAGAGGGCACAGTAGGCGCAGCCGCACCACACTCCTCCATGTGTCCATGCGGCCCCTTCCAGGTGGTCCCCGTGCACCTGGCATGCAGTGTCACCGAACCCCTTGCCTCTGCCCGGGCTACCACCTCTGCTGCTGCTGACGTGTCAAGGGCCAGGCCTCGCCCAGCCTCCCCCACGCCAGTATGTGTTGCCCACCCCTCCTCAGCGCCCCACGGCCCCCCACACCCCAGCCTGCTGCTGTCCCCCGCTGCACACACCACGCTACCTGGCCCCAGGCCACCACCTTGCGCTCCCCCGCTCCCTCCACCCATGTGGTAGCCTTCAGCATGCAAGCCTTGCATGGGCCCGCATGGGGCCCAGGGTCCACCCCATGGGCCTGGCGCCTCGTGGCCCACCGCCCCTGGGAGCCCCCTCAGCTGCCACACCGCATGGCTGCAGGCAGTGGTTGTACGCTGCAGCAGGGAGGGTGCCCTGGCTGCTGCTGGCCGGTAGGCCACCGCTGACGCTCTCGTTTCTGTCTGGCTACCCATGTGCCCATGCTGGTCAGGCATGGAGGCAAGGGGAGGGCTGCTGCCTGGGCAGGGTGGTCCATGGAGGGTGGTGGGCGGCGTGACGGGTGCACAGGGCTGAGGGTAGAGGGGCCGGGTCGCTGCCCCTAGGGCCATGGGGTGCCTGGCTGGCAGCTGTGCGTTGGGATCAGGGCCATGGGCTGGCAGGGCAGGTGCTGGAGAGTGTTGTGTGGAGGGAGCGGGGTGGGCGGTGCAGGGTGGGTGAGGCGGGAGGGGGAGGGGGTGACCAGTGTGGCCAAGGTGAGAGGGAGGCACGGACAGTTGAGCGGGACAGGCGGTGCCCAGGAGGGGGCCCCAGGGGTTAGGCATGGACAAGGGAGAGTGCATCCTCGCTGCTGCTGCTGCTGCTGCTGCTGCTGCTGCTGTCTCCGCCCCTGGCCCAGGATGAGGTGGGAAGGGAGGCATCAGCGCAGAGGCGGAGAGGGGAGAGGGCTGTGGTTGCAGTGCGGCGGGCATGCCTGGGAGGAAGGGCTTCCCCTCAACCTTTTTACGAGCATCCCAAGGGCAGGGGTGCGGGCAGGTGGGGCCACCCACCCCTGAGGCACGCTGTCGGGCTGGGTCAGGCTGGTGCTGCTGGTCCTGGGCAGGGTGGGCAAGGCTGGGGCACCACTGCTGGCAGTGAGGTGCCTCCCCTCGCCGCAGGGGCCCTGCCTTGTTGTAGGCTGTGAGGGGAGGTAGGGGCAGGAGGGCTCTGCAGGGGGCTGCCAGAGAGCCAGGGGCTGCAGGGTGGGGAGCAGCAGAGGGCTGCAGGCAGGGCTGCGACTCAGAGCATGCGGCAGAGAATTGGAAAGGCTGTGGACCACCTTCTTCAACTGCAGTAGGAATAGGAAGGGGCCCGGAACTGAATGCGGCCTGAGCTGCTGGGTTAGGGGCTGAGCTGAGTGGCTGCAGCCCTGGCTCACTGGGGGCGGTCCAGGAGCAGGGCGGCAGGGGTGGCCTACCTAGGAGTCGCCCTGCCCCCCCTGAAAGCCGCTCCCCACCCCCCTGCACCCCCGCTGCTGCACCCCACTGCCCACCCATCTGACCAGCTGGGCTTGGCCCCATCGACGCTGGAGGCGGCAGCTGGGCTAGTGCGTTGCCTAAGGGCCTGCCTGACAGCCCCATCTCCCCATTCACCACCTTCCCACCACCTTCCTCCTCACCGCATTCCATGTGCACTTCTGACGCCAGCGAGGCACACAGCTCTGAGCCGTCGCTGGCTGCACAGCTTGCCCCCAGCTGCTCCTGAGACAATCCTGGCTCAGCCCTAAGAGCCCCTCCTGCCCCTGCAGGCCCAGCCGCCCCCTCTCCCACCACACCCTCCACCCCCTCCACCCCTTCCAAGCCCCACCATGGCCAGCTGCGGGTGCCCGTCGCTGGTGCAGCAGCTGGCAGGTGGGCCCCAGACAAGCTGTGGCGACTGAGGCTGCTGGGTGGGCCCCCCCTTCGGAGCTGCTGGCTGACTAGGGCTGGGGTGTGGCGGCAAGCGTTTGGAAGGGCTTGAGCCGTAGGTGCAGCAAGGGAGAGGGGGAGGGAGGGAGGGAGGGGGTGGAGCAGGGCTAGGGGGGCGCTCAGGCGCCGGCTCCAGGCGTCAGGGCCAGCGGGGGCAGTGGCACCTCCCACCAAGGCACTCCCACCCCCGGGCCCCTCCTGCCCTCTGCTCACGCACCTGCTCACCTGGACCACACCAGGCTGGCCCTGGCCCTGCCCATGCACCCGACTCTGCTCCTGCTCGTGTGCACCCGCCTGGGCCAGCCCCTGGCCTCTGGCCATCAGGGAGGGAGGCCAGCTGCCTGCAGGGAAGAGGCTACCTTGCATGGGAGGGGTTGGGTCTGAGGGTGCTGCTGCCACAGGCGGCGGGGCAGGGGCCGAGTCCAGGGCAGGGACCAGGTTGGAGGTGGGAGGGTGGGGGTGCAGGAGGTGTTGGGGGTCGAGGCATGGGGGCCCAGGTTGAGGCATGGGGGCTGGGTGGGGTAGGGCAGGCTCTGCTGGACGCTGGTCCTGCTCTGAGGGGTGCAGGGTGGAGGGGGGGTGTGGAGGGTGAAGCTGAAGGAAGGTGGGCTGGGCTGAGGGACGCAGGCCACCCTGGGCAGTGGTGGGGAGCTGAAGAGATGCAGGGGGCTCCAGGGGAGCATGGGGCTTGCTCATGGCCAGGTCTTCCTCCCCTTGCTCCCCTTGCCTGGTGGCTTGTTGGGGTGGGAGGGTGGGAGGTAGAGTGGGAGGAAGGGTGGGAGGAAGAGTGGCGGGAGGGGTGTCGTTAGCAGGGAGGGCGAAGGTGGGCGGTTGCTCCAGCTGCAGCACCTGGTGCGGCTCTAGCAGGTGTGACGAGCCAGCTGAGTCTGGCCCAGCCTCCGCATCCTCGGCACCCCATGCGGCATGGGCAGGGGGGAGTAGGGGTGACGAGTCTGCCGCTTGCTTGCCCGCATGTGTGCTCCCCTGTCCTCGCATACGACGCAGGAGAGAGCGCAAGCCTTGACGGGCCTTGGAGGGGCGAGTGGTGGTGGAGCTACCCCCACCGCCAATGGACCAGCAGCCCACCCCGCATTCAGGGCTTGGGTGTACTGCATGGCCCTCGCTGGCCTGGGTGGCGCATGGGCAGGGGGAGGAGGTGGGGCCCAGGGCTGGGGCAAAGGTGGGCAGGGAGGTGGTGGAGGTGGTGGAAGCGGCAGCGCTGGTGGTATTAGTTATGGTGGTGGCGGTGGCGGTGGCTGCGAGGATTGGGGCTGCCAGCAGTAGGCTGGTGGCAGGTGGGTGAGATGGCGGTGGGGTCCCAGCACTGCAGGCAGCTGAGGGGCTGGCTGCTGCCGCCCCCATGGCAGCAAAATGGGTTGACAGCTGTGCTGAGGGGGTGTGGCGGCGGGGCAAAGTGACGGGTGTGAGTGGTTGCCTGGCTGCTGGCTGCGGTCGGCCCCAGCATACCCTCTTCAACGAGGGTGGGTGCGGGCTGCCTCCCACTTCCCTGCCACCGTCACTGCTGCCCAGAAACGCCCTGGACAAGGGCACCCAGCCAGGGGGGCTGCTGGGCATTTGGGCAGAGGCTGAAGGGGCTGTCTGGGTGGTGGTGATGGCTGCTGGCTCGAAAGAAAAGCAGCTGGACCTAGGATTTGAGCCTGGCACCTCTGGGGCATAGATGGATTTGGGTGGTGGAGAGGTGGGTGCATGGGTGGCTTTGGAAGGCGAGGGGGAGGGGTGTGGGGAAGAGGGTGGTAGCAGGGGTGAGTGCAGCTGCTCCCTGCAGGTAAGGCCGTTATGCTGTGGCAGGTCCAGCAGCTGCTGAGGTTGATGGCAGTGCTGTGTATGCTGCAGATGCCAGCGGTCCACAACCGCAAAGCAGCGGTTGATCAGCGCTTGCACAGCAGAAGAATGGTCGAACTTGAACAGCATGGCCGCTGGTCAGGCACCGATCAGAGCAGCATGAGCTGACAGGGAGAGTGTAGCAGGCTGGCTAGAAATCCGTGTGGCTCAGGGCACCCCTGCACATGCAGCAGGATTTCTCTATTGGGGGTCAGGCAGAGCGATGTCTGTCATGCAGGGCCTGTGCTACGGGATGGTGGCAGTAGCCTTCCTTGCTTCTTGATGACCTGTTGCAACAACTTGCTGTCCCACATTGCTGCTGCTGCGGCGGCGGCGGCTGCTGCTGCTGACGATGCTGCTGCTGCTGCTGACGATGATGATGAAGATGACTTTCTGACACCGCACCCACCTGCTGTCAAAGCAGGAGGCACAGGTAGCAGTGGCGAGCGTGGGGTTTCTATCGCACTGCCTCCCGCTGCTGCTGTGGTGCTGTTTGCTTTGATGCCCCTGCCGGTGCTGCCGGGATTGGCTACTGCTGTTGCGGGGCTGCTGTGTTGAAGGGACGCTGAGGGGTTTAAGAGCAGGGTACAAAGGAAAGAGAAGGGCGGACACGCTTCGCAGTCGCTGCTTGCGGCGCGGCTGGGGTGCAATGGGGCAGACGGCGCTAGGAAACCGGAGCTGCCGGGCGCTGGTGAGCCGCGGCTGTGCGGGGCCGTATTTTATCCCGTGCAGCGCTCTGCAGACCGCGCGAGGTTCGAATGGTGAGTAACACTGCACGCTGGCACATGGCAAAGCAGCGCTCGTTTTATCGGCAGTGGTGCATGGCGCGATCCACCTGTCGATCCGTGCGGTACTTGCAAGCCCAGCTATATGCACAGCGGGAAGCCCGCAGTGATGGAGTGCCCGTGCCTTGGCTTATTACCTGGTTACGAACGGTCTACGGCTGCGCTGCTCGCCTCGACCTCCCGCCACAGCTCGTCATGTTTCCGCAACTCTCCGCGCGCTGCACAACTCGTCGCGTTGTGCGCTGGACGCTGTGGCTGAACGCTTCACTGCCCCTAGCCGCGTGCGCGGGAGTGGCCCATGTGGAGTGGCATGCGATGCGGAATGGCATGCGAAGTAACTCCGAGTTATCTTCACAGTTTGGTCCTTTCGATGGCTGCTAGTACTCCCCCCTCACCCCCCAGCCCGCCACCCTCCCTCTTGCGCTCGGGCTTTCACTGCCTGTCACTGCCTGCCAGCACCGCTTGTTGCGGTCAGCCTGGAGCAAGCGGTTTGAGGCGCCAGTGCGGGGCCTCATGTGGTGCCCCAAGCTGGACCAGGCCACCCCTGGTGACATCGGCAGATGGGTGGAGTTTCCCATTCCCAGTCTAGCTGCAGGCCTGGAGCCAGCGGTTCGAGGCGCCAATGCGGGTGAACCAGAATACCCCTGGGGGCCTTGGCATACTGGTGAACCGGGACTGCAACTCACCCCTCGCGGTCAGGGAAGCCCCATAGCGCCCAGTAGAGCTGTGCTGGTGGCCAGGCCGAGCAAGGGCGCCGGCCCTAGGCAAGGAAACTCGCCCTCACTCGTACAGGGCGGCTAGGGGCTACCCGTGATGCCACCCTCCTCCCTTACTGAATACCTGCCAGTGACAGCTACTTCCCACCAGGGTTCGACAGTTGGTGATATCTGGTCTAAGGGCGCCCTTAACTGATGTCAGGGTAAACTACGGGGACCCTATACACTGTTCATACCCCAAAAATATTTGCAGGCCTGCGGCCGGCTTGGAAGAGGCATGTTAGCTTACAGCAGCTAACAAGGAGGCTCCAAAGGTGTCCTCTGGGCCACCACCTGCCTCCGTGTCAAACAAGGCCTCTTCCACTTCATCACTTCACTCATGCTCTCACTCTTGCTCTTCTTGCGCGCTCTCTTCCCCCCATTGTGAGCCCCCGTGACCCCATTGTGAGCCCCCATGACCCCATTGTGAGCCCCCATGAAGGTGCTGGCACCAACAGAGCAGAAAGCCACAAACTTGCCAACATCTAGGCTGAGGGTGTCAATCACACGCAGTATGACAGCTGTGATGTGCTCAGATGTGGCCCCCACCACTTTGACAGCGCATAAGAAAGAGGTGTGGTAGATAAAGGACGATGGCTCCAGATAGCGCACGTAGAGGAGCAAATGGTCCTCAGTTCCCACGTCCGTGCTGCTGTCAGCTAACAAGCTGAAATAGGGGCTGGCTCGTACAGCTGCTAGCTGTTGAGTGAGGAGGGTTCGGCTAATAGAGTAAAGGGCGGCATTGAAGTAACGGGCGGCACTGAAGTCATGCGGCATAGCTGGCGCCCCACTGTGAGTGGCAAAGGACATGGCTGAGTGGCCCCACAACACCATGAAGAGGGCTGCCAGCACCATGCGGGGGTGCCTTGGACCACTGTTGTTGTTGCAGCCTTCACAGCTGCTTTGATGGAACTGGCACCCCCCCCAGCACGCTGTGCCATGCCGATGGCTTCTGAATGGGCCTTGCTCTTGGCGTGTTGGGCCAGCTCCGCCTCACACGTCACAGCCCCCCCACCACCACTCGCCTTGGCGAATAGAGATGAGTTGGGCTTGTGCTCCAAGCAAGTGGAGCAGTGGGCTTGGAGGGTGCCTCTCTCGTTGCATCCGCCACTGAACCTGCACCATGGGTACTTTGCTTGCAACTCCTTCTGCTTAGCCTCAGTCACTGCAGTCTTGTGGCCTCTGCGGATGCTGGAAGGTGCTGGCTCTTGGTCAATGAGAATAGGATCGTCTGGGCTAAGGCTGGCCACTGGCTGCGGGGTGGACGGAGCCGAAGAGGTTGGGCTGGAAGGGGAGGGGGCTGGGCTCCTGCCCTGCTGCTGCTACCGTGATGCTGCCCTGCTGCTGGTGACGTTGCTGCCCTGCTGTAGCTGCCCTGCTGCTGCTGCTGCTGCTGCGCTGCTGCTGCTGCCGCTGCTGCCTTGCTGTAGCTGCACTGCCGCTGCTGCTGCTGCTGCCCTGCCGCTTCTACCCTGCTGCTGCTGCTGCTGCTGCCGCTGCCCCTGATACCGCTGCCCTGCTGCTGCTGCCTTGCCGCTGCAGCTGCTGCCCTGCTGCTGCTCCCCTGATGCTGTGATGCCCTACTGCTGCTGTTGCCATGCTGCTGCTGCCATGCTGCAGCTTCCCTGCTGCTGCAGCTGCTGCTGCAGCCCTGCTGCTGCCGCTGCAACCCTGCTGTAGCTTCACTGCCGCTGCTGCTGCCGATGGTGAAGCACTTTAGCCCTGCTGCTGCCCTGCTGCTGCTGCCGCTGCCCTGCTGCTGCTCTGCTGCTGCTGCTGCTGCTGCTGCGCAGCCCTGCTGATGCTGCTGCTGCCCTGCTCCTGCTGCTGCTGCCCTGCTGCTGTTGCCCTGCTGATGCAGCTGCTGCCCTGCTGCTGCTACCCTCCTGCTGCTGCAGCCATGCTGCTGCAGCTCCTGCCCTGCTGCTGCTCCACTGCCGTTATGCTGCTGCCCTGCTGCTGCTACCGTGATGCTGCCCTGCTGCAGGACCTGCAGGACCTGCTGCAGCACTTATTAAGAATGCTAAATGATATTTATCAGACAAATTATACCCCAAACAAGTTTAATCCTCCCCGCATTGGGCGCATTGGGCTGACAAGACCAGTTTCATCGGGAAAGGCGGGATTGCGGGCTGCGTGGTCTGCGCGGTTCAAGAAGTTAACATGAGTTAACATGTGAACGCGGAGATGTCAACGATGCGATGGTACCCACCAAGCGCCATCTAGATTGTCATCTGTCGCTGGTCCGACGGAGTCTGCCTTACTTTCTTGCCTGGCTTTCCCAGCAGCCGTGAGTTAGGTTTGAGATATGGCAGGAATGTACGGGCGCAACTAAGAATAACAGGCGCCCGTAGATAGCCCGTGAACTCCCCCCCGTAACCCAAGTTTTGAAAACCACGGGCCCCCGTACTGGGCATTCGGCTCAGTTACGGGGGCCCTCGTCGAAATGGGTCAAAAGTACGGGCCCCGTACGGGGGGTCGAACCCTGCTTCCCACTCCAGGCTGAGAGTGGCCATCCACAACAAGCTGCGCAAGATGGCCTGCTTGGGCGTCCTGAGCAGCTGGTCCAGTGCTTGGTGGAGCCTCCCAAACCAGGGTAAAAGCCAGTTCCCATTCCTCCCTCGGTGCCGCCTCCCTCAGCACAGGCTGCAGCCTCCAGCCCCCAATCAGTCCTCCAGGCCCCTCTCAGCCTGCCCGGCAGCACAAACTTCCAGAGTGCAGCAGCAGCCGGCTAGCCAGCAGGCATGCACGTCCCCAAGCCGCAGTCTCCCGCCCAGAACCGGCACATCCTGGACCCCTCGGTAGGACAGAGGGTCACGGTCTGGGAGGCAGAGTACGCAAGAATCCAGTGAGCTGTCCAGCTGGAGTGTGCGCAATGACTACGAAGAAGCTGGTGGCCAGACCAGGCAGCTTGACCAGCCAAGGGCAAGGTGTACCCAGGGCTGGGCTACAAGCGGCTGCGAGACCGGCCACCCAAGGCCCAGCAGCAGCAGGAGCCTGCTGTGGCACAGTAGTGTGTGCCCCCCCCTTGGAGGTGTCATCAGCTTGCAATCAGTACATGTCCGTCATGCCAACTCCAGGCTATAGCCCCGTCACAGGGGTCAGGCAATAGTGTGGGTGGTAGGCGCCTGTGTCATGTCATGGGAATATACCCCCACACCGACAAAACACCTTCCCTAGTAAGGGTCAAGGTGCCGTCCATCTGGAGCACATCAACACGGCCGGGATTAGGTACCGCCGGCGTTGGTGAAGCACACTGCAGAACGTAGGGTTCCACCCGTTCACCTACTGCTGACAGGGGTCAACGGCAGGCTAAGTTCCTGCATGGCACTGTGTCCGGGCGGATGGCAACACGATGTAATGTTTGTCTCTGCATGCACATTGTGGAGAGTGGAATAGATTGCATGGATTAGATTGCATACCGTACTATCCCTTTTGATTCCCGAGGCCTCGGAAACTATAATTGAAATATTATTCCCGAGCCATATTTTGTATTGTTTCAAGTTCCCCGATGGCCAAAGTACGTCGAAAGTTAGTTTTGAGAACGTTTTCGTGCATAGAAATAATCAAGCCTCCCACCCCAATTTTCTCGCATCAAAATCATATGATCGACATTGTCGACTGTCTCTCTTCTAGTGGCCTTAACAACTGACCACGTCTCATGGGGCACTAAACCTCGCTTATAAAGTGGTGGTCCTCCTGCTGCTGCTGGCAGTGGCGGCATATCTCATGATCTGCCATGCTGCGGCCTTGGCAAGAGCAAAAACCCCGCCTTGGCCGGCTGCCCGTGTGTGAGCGGCCGCCTCCCCCCTCGACATGGTTGCCAGCCTGGTTGCCACCCTTGCCTGTCCTGTGACCCCAGCCTTTGCCCCAGCCTTGCCCACCTCCCTCGACCTTGCCCGGGGCAAAGCAGCCACCCTAGTTGCCACACCGGCCTGGCCCGCCGCACCCTGGCATGACCCAGCCTGGCATGATGCCACCAGTTCTCATACGCCTTGCCGGTGCGTGCGAGAGCAGGAGGTGTGCTGGGCGATGCGGCAAGATTGAGGCGTGGAGAAGGCCCAAAATTAGTGGTCCTAGGTAGTCGCTTCTCAATGATTGGCGCTTGACGATCAAGAGACATTTGGAAGCGTTTTTCATCGTGCATAAGGAGCTCGCGGTGCAGATTATCAGCTGCGTCGGCGGCGCTGATACCCCGGACCACAAAGTGGTCCATTGCCGGCTCTTTCGTCAAGATCAAGTAATTGTTTGACTACTTCCCGAAAGACCCAAAAAATACATTGTTTAATCATTCCCGGTTTCCCGAAGGACAAAAAACGATTCGGGATAGGGAATCAGAAGGGAGAGTACGGTACATGGATTAGATTGATGGATACATTGGATACATGGATTAGATTAGAAGCAGCTGTTCGCCCGGCTGCCGTCATTGCAACATCGCGCGTCCAATGACGAGCTCGTGGTCAGCGGGCGTTTAGTGATGACCACCGTTGTAACGCCAACAAACTCGATGCTAGCGTGAAGCCGAAGCACCACGTTGCGTACACATCGACCGTAGCATGCGGGGCTGTGGTTCAGAACTTGGCAGGTACTTGCAAGCCCCACAGGGCGTTATGTCGCAATGTGCCCCGATGCCTCCTGCCAACAGTGAGCAGCTGTACCTTGTTCTGCAGGCCACCTGTGCAAGGCAAGCTGCAGAAGGCAGTGCTCAGGCTGGCAAGAACTGAGCAGAGAGTGCAAGCTAGAGCCAGCAGGGATGGGGTGGGTGCTGTGCCATAGGGTGAGGTGGGTGGCCTAGGTTGGGGTGGGTGGCAGACAATAACAGCGTGTGCATCACAACTCACCTCACCTTACTGACCTTCGGCAATGACTCACTCCCAAGCCAGCCGGCCCCTGATTGCTGCTTTCCACATGGCACCTAGCACTTGCCCCCTACCCCTGTTTGATGCAATGCAGCCTTCTGACCCCTCCTAACCCTTACCCTAACCCTCCCTGCTACTTCTCCCGCCAAGGGAAAAGGAGTCTCTTAGACACCTCCTCAAGCACTGCCTATCACCTCATCTATGGCTACAACCTGCCCTCCCCCCTGCCCTGCCTTTCCTCCCCTCACCCTCTGTAGCTGCTTCGCCTCCTGGTCCTGCCACCCCCTTACCCCACCCCTCCTTTCCTGCGCCCAGGCCGCTGACATTGTGGAAACCGTGGCCAGCCTGGCGCTGCGCTCGCGGCTCAGGGCGTGCGACAGCATCCGCTTCCATGTGAACGCCAACAGCCTGGGGCTGCTGCAGGGCCGGGTGCAGGCGGTTACCATGGTGGGCACTGGCTGGCAGAGCCCGGCTGGCCTCAGCGCACGACTGTGAGTGAGGGGGACCCAGGGCCCCGGGCCAGCAGCCCTGTACACACATCCAGCCGCCAGCCACAGGGCTCAGGCTCAGGAACTCCCATACCCACCAACCTACTTGCAACTGTAAAGCAGATCACCTTGATGGCAGCCAGGGCCTCCTCCCACTGCCTCAACGCTAGGTGCTCACTGCTGGCCCCGACACCGTGGCCTGCAACCCACCCACCCCATTGGGCAGCCACAGCTGGCAGCTGAGGTGGGATGCTGAGGTGGGGTCAGAGCTCCAGCCTGTACTGATTAAGCAGACCTCCCAGGGCAGCTCCAGCCGGGCTCTGCAGCCCCTGCTGCTGCTCCTTGCCCTGCCAGCAGGCTCCTCGGCCAGGTCTCACACCTGGGTGGCCTTAGGGAGGCCCATCCTCAGGGGTTGCAGTGCCACTGCGTAGGGTCACCAGCAGCCCACAACAAGGCACAGCAAGGCATAGCACCACAGGGTAACACGCTCACAAACAACCCCAAGTCCTGCATTCCATGTTGCGAAGGCGCAGTCTAGCCGGGAAGGGGCACCAGGCCTGGGAGGTCAATGTCACTACCACTAGATTGTTGGGCGGTGGTGGGGCAGGGTTATTGTGCGAGCGAGCCTAACCCGGCAGTGACAAAAAGATCGGGCGATTGCGAGAGAGTGAGAAGTGGGGCTCTAAGGAGCAGCGGAGATGATACGTACACTGCTGCCCACGTGGCTCGGTGCTGGCAGCGAGATCTGGCGGGGCAGTGTGGCACTCACTAGTGACCAGTGGCTCGCCGTGGCTTGCACTTCAGGCTGCAGGCCGAGGTTGGACCGACTGAGCTGGACTTTGGCGCCGTCCTCGCCGAGCAGCGCATACGGCTCCGGCAGCCTCCAGAAGGCAGCGCCCGGTGCCTGTTCACCGCCGTCGATTTCGCGCAGTTCCTTGCGCACCCGCTCCTTACACGAGCAGCAGCGACGGCGGTGCAGGTGAGGGGTGCAGCCGTGAGATGCGTGGCAGTGCCGGTGGTTTGGTGCCGCGCACAACCTCCAGGTTGTGACCTCGCGCTGGCGCTGATCCTCGATATTCTGGGTCGCAGCAATACACCTTAACAGCGGCTTCATTGCATCGTCAGGCTTAGGAAGCTCGTCAAAAAGCGCCTTGCACACGGTTGTATGCATGTTTGCTTGCTATGATGCGTACGCTACGATGCACGATGCGCCCATATGTTGTTTTGCATCCCTAGCATGAGAACCCTCACTACATGCAACACATGAATGCCATGGAGCCAAGTGTGCAACCGTATGCCAGAGGCGCCACTTGCCACATTGGCCCCACACCTGCAGCTTGGTGCACCCTCCCCAGCTGCAAGTGCCGTACTAATGGTTTTGCTGGTGCAGGGCCTCCCTGTTGCCTTTTGCACCCAGCCTGGCAGCGTGAAAGTGGTCTGCCATACTCCAACTGCAGCCCTGGCAGCAAGCCCCCCACACAGGCAGCACAGCAGCCATCACAACAGCAGTGCCACCAGGAGCACCTGGAGCAGCAGCAGTGGCAACCATACTGGGCAGCAGCAGGAGCAGCCAACACCAGGCTGGGAGGAAGCCACGCGTGCTAGACAGCCTGGTGTGTGGTTTACAGCAGCATTTCAAGGGGTCACCTACGAGCTTTGCATGCAGCCATGCAGTCATGCAAGCGTGCACCTAGACGTGGCCCAGGGGCCCAGGGCTCATTCAGGTGAAGGGAACACAGTAGGCCCCAAACCAAGCCCTCAAGTGAAGATGACAGCGCATCCGGTACCAGCCGCAAGCCACAGGAGCGTGATGGGAGGGCAAGGGGATCTGGACGCAGTCCCAAGGGCTGCTGAGGTGGAGGCATTTGCACAAGGGCTGGCGCATTTCTTCAACACGCTGCTGCTGGACTTGCAGGTATGGCGCCGTGCTTGTACAAGCACCATACTAGCTTTGTGACAGAGACATGAAGGGAAGGATAATGAATGATGGATGGGTGCTGGAGTGGGGTGGTGTATAGGCTGTAGGCGGTGTTGGCATGTCCCACTTTAGGCCGACTTGGGTTGGCTAGGATGTCAGGGAGGTGCTTGTCAGGCTGGTGGTGGGGCAGGGTCATTGAGTGAGCAAGCAGGAAGGAAGGAATAGGCCCAGGCAGCAAATCCGGATCCCAGATAACACAGACTCTAATCGTAAGAGAGATAAGTGACTTTTTGTCGGTAGTTTGAAGTTGATGATATGGGGCCAGAATCGCTAGCATGGACAGTTGAAAGCAATAATAGGTGGCAGACACACTATTACATATCACCACTTTGTCCCATCACATCCCCCTTGTCCCTCACTAGGGCATCCATCTGAGCCGAACCACTAGCGGCAATACTAGGGACCACTAGTGGGCAATAGTGGCCCGACTCAGATGGTGTTATTGGGCTGTGTGGAGTATAACCAATGCACATGGACATGGTGCATGAGTGCCTACCACCTACACTATTGCCTGACTGCGAGGGCTATTGTGTAGAGTTGGCATGAAAAACATGCGCTGATTGTAAGCTGATGACAGCTCAACAAAGAGGGGGCACACACTACTGTGCCACAGCAGGCTCCTGCTGCTGCTGCTGCTGCTGCTGCTGCTGGGCCTTGGGTGGCTTGTCTCGCAGCCGCCTGTAGCCCAGGCCAGGGTACCCCTTGCCCTTGGCTGGCAGCTTTTCCTGCTCTGGCCAGCAGCACAGCTCCAGCGAGCGCCACCTGCTCTCCCCAATGCGCTGCATGTTCAATGCTGCATTGCAGTCCCTGTCCAGCCACCTGCCTGGCTGTGGTGCTGGCTTGGCCTTGGAAGCCTTGCCTTTGCCCGTGGTGGGCTGGGTGGGCTGGGTGGGATCAGCTGCTTGCTCAGCCTTGGTGCGCTTGCTGCGCTTGGCTGGCTGGGGAGTGCTGGGCCCTGCCTCCGAGACTGCTGGCTGTCTGGCTGCTGCATGGGGCCTGTGGGGGCTTGCGGGGGGCCACTACCGGGCACCACATTAGGCCCCGCACTGGCTGGTCACGCTGTTGGCACCAGGCTGGGCGTAGCAGGCGCTGTTCCACCTGCTGGGGGCTTCCAGTCCGCAGGCCTGGTGGCCCTGCGCTTG
Organism: Haematococcus lacustris; assembly: GCA_030144725.1. Lineage (NCBI taxonomy): Eukaryota > Viridiplantae > Chlorophyta > Chlorophyceae > Chlamydomonadales > Haematococcaceae > Haematococcus > Haematococcus lacustris. The sequence continues at coordinate 17,485,083 of JASKMD010000029.1, forward strand.
CTCAGTCGGCTCCCACAGGGCTGCCGGTCATTCACTGCTAAGCTGACCCTGGGGTCGGCTCCCCGCCAATTGAATGGGTGCATTGCCTTGACGATGTGAGCTGTCGCTTGAATGTCGTTTTGTTAATTGACTTTGTTGGATGTCACTTTGTTGTTAAACTAAGCTTTCCACATAAGGGAGAAGAGAGAGTACAATAGACAGGGGGGCCCAGATATACATGCTGCTTGGGCCCTACTGCAGTTTGTCCCATCACAGCATGTCGCAAAGTGTCTTTCTGTCTTGAATGTAAGTGGGCCCATGTTGTGTACTAGAATGTGTGCATTATACTTGTTTGTTGGACCCATAGTGCTCATTGCCATAAGCACTACTGCCGTTGTGTTGTGCGTGCCTGCAGGGCGTTGAACTCAGCTTTGCAGGGCTGGCAATCCTGACCCCCGAGCAGGGCGCGAGTGTGGTCGACAGAGCGCGGGGCGCGGGGGTCCGGACAGGGGCCGTCGAGAGCGGCCGAGGTGGGCTTCTTGATCTACACCTGAAGCTGCGAGTACGTGACTTTCCTCCGCTTAATGTAGAGTTCTAGACGGCTTCACAGTGGGAAGAAAAGTGGTGGCTTGGCCAGCAACTAACTTATTGCAGAACTGACTCATTGCACATGAGGCCCTGCAACAAGTCTGTGGCATGCCAGTCGCCAGTGAGAGGAGTGATGAAGTACACCTGGCTGGCTGCATACCATGGGTGGGTGGACAGCTGCATACCATGGGTGGGTGGATAACTGCATACGATAGGTGGGTGGACAACTGGCTGGCTGCCAAGGGTGGGTGGGGGCTTGTCCCTCACTAGGGCCTCCATTTGAGCCGGATCAGAAGTACCTACTAGCAGCCACTAGCAGCCACTAGCAGCCACTAACTAGACCCGACTCAAACAGTGTTATTGGGCTGTGTGGAGTAAACCCAGTGGTGGGTGGACAGCCCAGGGCTGAAGGAGCAGCTGCATTCGTGAAAACAAGTGCACTAAGAGTGTCCCTGAATACAGTTGAAGTTTGGAATAGACGATACCGTATGGTACTAGAAGGAATAACGATAGGATATGCACAAACAAAGGTGCATATGGGCTCAACATGAAGTCATGGAAGTTCTCATTATTGTTCTGGAAAGTCATGGCAAACTCCGCCTGCTGCCCGATGGAACTCGTGGCAGTCCACTCAAAGATGACATGCATGGCGTCATCCTCTGTGTCATGCTGTAGGCCAACCTGAGCTTTCGGGGGGCGAGTCCCCAATCGGCTGCTGCCTAACCTGAACCTAGTCAAGCTCGTGCGAACTTCGGTAGAGAGCTGTCTGTTCAGCAGGTGTGGTGCCATGTGGTTGATGCCAATGCCGTCCCCATGCTTGTACCATGCAGCATGCGAGCATCTCTCAGCAACGTCTCAGGCAGACTAGAAGGAATAACAGCTTGGTACAGTTGTCAAGGGTAAAATAAGGAATGAGATTCACAAGTGTAGTTCCCATCACAATCATGGTTGGAAAAAGAAGTCCGGCATAGTCGCACCCACGAATCTCTGCGAGTGTGTAAACCCAGAGTTGATCCTACCCCGATGACATTGAGACTGATGACACACTCCACAGGACCCACTTGGATCCACTCCATTGGGCTGCCGCTTGCCCCTGGACGCGCTCCACAGCGTCCCTTGGCTCTTGAGAGTATGAGAGGGCACAATGGCTAGTCAGTGAGCGCTCGCAGTGTGCACGTTTGTTGCAGTTGTGGTCGTGGTGGTGGTGGTGGTGGTCGTGGTGGTAGTTTGAGTCAGCGCCAATGACGTTCGGATCATGGTGAGGCCATGGTACTTGGCCAGGTGAAACGCGAGAGTGTACCTGAGATCACATGTGATGCCACATGCAGGAGCACATGCAGGATTCAGGGAGGGCCTAACCCACCACGTTCAAGCCTCTTGGCACAATCTTCCCCGGACTTCACCACCCTCCCTCCCCTACCTGCCCCACCCTGCCTCGCCCTGCCTTGACCGTGGCCATCTCTAGCGAAGAGCCTAGCTGGTAGGGATGCGCACGCTCCCAGCCAAGCTCCTTCCGGGTCAGATCAAGGTGACGGTAACCATGGTGTGCTGCCGTTGATGCCCGCGATGCTGACACTGAGATGGTTGGGGCTGGAGTGGGTGATGCGCAGGCCACCAGCCTGATCCAAACCCTAGAGGGGACAGGCAGCAAGCCAGCCTCTCGGCTGACAGCCTGAGGTGTGTGAGGCTCAGGCCGTGTGCGTGGGAACATAACTCCACACAGAGAGAAAAACACTGTGTGGAGCCCCTAGTGAGGGTCAAGGTGCTGTATGACGCAGTGGAGGGCAGGGCACGCAGGCTACCTGCTGGTGAAGCGGGCGGTGCAGTGGGCAGGCGTGTGGGCTGCAGTGCCAGCTGCTCTGAGGCTCCAAAGCAGGGCGGGCGTCAGCTCTGGGGCCTGGTCCCGGAGGGGGCAGAGGCAGCGAGCGCCCAGCCGCTCCGCCTCTGAAGGACATCTGACCCGCTGGAACCCTGCACTGCTGCTCTTCAAGGGGCCGCTGGCGGGGGTGGTGTCGTCTGCATGGGCAATGCGGCATGGAGGTGGGTGCGGCATGGAGCCTGTACTCCCAACATGACAACTGCTGTTGCGGTTGCTGCCACTGCCGCTACTACTGCCAGTGCTGCTGCCGGATAGTGGCAATGTGCCCTGCTGTCTTATGCAGCCAGAGCAGTGCCCAGTGCGAGCCATGGGCATCCATGACGCATGCACTCATAGATTGAATTTACTCATGGCACTCATGCCTGTGGTATACTTGTGTCTCACACCTGAGGTGTGAGGGCCCATGTATGACTCCAGGGTGGTGTTCCACAGACCTGTTGACCGCCTTAACACGGTGGGAGAAGCAAAGCCAGACAGATAAGTAGGGCTGCTGCCTGGGTGCTGTGCCATACGCCCCCACACCTTGGGCTCTGTCCCTGGGCTTCTATGGCTCGCATGACCGCCGGGGACTGGGGAAGATGCTGGAGAGCTACGCACCCGGCCAGTCTCAGATGCAGGCGTGGTGCAGCCGTCCTGCGACACCTGCTTCTGCACACGGGGTGGGCTGCTGCCATCATGGCCAAATGCTACTTGGCTGCGCTCTGGGGCAGTCGTCACTCGGGTTGAGCTGGAGAATGTGTCTCCCTGGGCTGGGACTGAGGCAGAGTCCGCGGCTCTGCCGGGCGCCCAGGGCGCGGGCGCAGTGGGAGGGCTGAAGCCCCATTTGCGCGCGGCATGCCGGGCCAGGCGGGCTGCGCGCATGGCTGTGGTGCGGGGTGTGCTGGGGTCCGGGGCCGCCAGCTCCAAGGGCGCGTGGCTGAGCAGCGCGATGTTCCTTGCTCCCTGCGAGCAGTGTCGCAGTGCTCGTGACGCACCAGCAGGCTGGACTATAAGCTGGTCCGAATGCGCCGGCATCGAGTGTGTCACGCTTTCTAACACTCACTTGCCTCCAGGAGCGAATGCAGGTGGTCATTTTGTAGGTGCAGGCGCCAGTCGACGCAATGGCCCCACTGCCCGACCGCCCCCTCCGCGTCAGACATCGGCTCACATGCAGCGCTTGCCATCTCAACAGGCTGCCCGGCCACCATCGCCGCTGCTTCCGCTTCACGCCGTAGATCAAAATAAAGCCCTTTATGCTGAAATGTCGGCGGCATGGGAGGCCCCGCGGGGCCGGGCGGCGGAAGCTCCGCGTCGCACAGGGCGCACCGACGGAGGTAGCAGGACTTCCTGCGTGGCATCAAGAGGCAGAACTTGGCATCATATCCCCGTCGTCATAAGCAGCACCCCCTTGCCTTGCTCTTCCTTTTGCCACCGCCCACATTGCTTGAGCCTGTACTGCCCTTGTGCCGAAGATGTAAGCTGCGGCAGGTCATCTGTGCATCATGACATGGCCAAGACATCAGATGTCAAGCTGCAAAGTGGGTGCATGAACATTTCTTTGCGCATGCTCTATCTACACATTATTGAGGGGGCATATTTCTAGGTGAATGACTACCATGTCTTGTGTGCAGAGGCCTGTGCCCAGGACCAGAGGTGCAACCCAGGCCCACCCACCAATGCAAAGTCTCCATCAGCGCTACCGCCAACTGCATGTGCTGCAGCAGCTGTGGTGCCTGGTCTGCTGGGGTGATGCTGGGCGCCTGGCCTTGCACAGATGGCAGCTTGAGCCCAGGCAGCGGCAGGGGCAGGTGGGCTGCTACACCCCGCTTGTACTGCAGCTCTACCTGGGGATGGGGTGCGGCAGTGGGTCAGGCAGCTGGTGCGGCAGTGGGCATGACAGCTGTGACTATCATTAGCCTGGCTTTGCCAAGGACACAAGCGGTGATAGTGAGGTGAAGGGCCTAGGGGTCTGGCGCTACACGGCTTTGGACACCTGGCTCTCTTTGGCGCCATCCTGGGCAGCCCCTGGAGCAGCACTGTGGCACTGCATGGAGTACTGTGTCAAGGGATGTGGTGTGTCCAGCACTAGCTGGCAGCTACTAGAGGAACAGGCAGCAACCCGGTCAGCTGCCTCAGTCACAGCCCTAGGGTTCCTCCACCTGGCTTGGGCTGAGACCCACACCCTCTGCTGTAGCTAGTATGCGTGTTGAAGCCCTAAGCAAAAGCCACGCCCGACAAACCGCTCGTGAAAGCAAGCAGCATGACCAGCCAGTGCGGATCCTGATGTGGTGCCCAATAGTGCCCCCCCGCAAGCCCTTACAGGCCCATTGCAGCAGCCAGGCAGCCACACAGCCAGAAGCCTCAGAGCCAGGGCCCAGCACTCCCCCTCCAGCAAAGCGCACCAAACGCACAACGGCTGAGCTGGCAGCTGAGCCCACCCAGCCCACCAAGGGCAAAGGCAAGGCTGCCAAGGCCAAGCCAGCCAGGCAGGTGGATGCACAGGGACTGTAATGCAGCGCTGAACATTCATCGCATTGGGGAGAGCAGGTGGCGCCCGATGGAGCTGTGCTGCTGGCCAGACCACGGAGCTCTGCCAGCCAAGGGCAAGGAGTACCCAGGGCTGGGCTACAAGCGGCTGCGAGACCGGGCACCCAAGGCCCAGCAGCAGCAGCTGCCTGCTATGGCACAGTAGTGTGTGCCACCCCTTTGAGATGTCATCAGCTTGCAATCAGTGCATGTCTGTCATGTCAACTGTAGACTATAGCCCTGTCACAGGAGTCAGGCAATAGTGTAGGTGGTAGGCGCCGACGCCATGTGCATGAGAACATAACCCCACACAGACAAAACACTGTCCCTAGGTCAGGGTCAAGGTGCTGAGACCCACACAACCTGAGAAGGTGCTGAGAAGGCTTTGCAGTGCAGCCTGACCTGGGTGTACAGGCCCTCCAGCTGCTGCATGGCCAGGGAATGGCTGGCCAGCAGGTGGTCACGCCCTGCGCACAAAAGTGGGAATCCCAGGCTGCATGTGACTCAGAGGCCCAGCAGCAGGAAGCACACAGCCACGCCCTCCTACCATCAACCCTTTAATCTAGCCTTAGCCAAAAGCAAACTGCTGGCCGAGCGCCAGGCTGGGCAAGGCCGGGCCGGGAGTGCTTGCCCTTGCCTTACGAGGTGGCTGCAGCAGGGAAAAGGCCGTGCAACCCTGCAATACACCCAACCACAGCTAGCGTGGTTGTATACCTTGGCCGCTGCTACAGCGTCACACAACCGTGTATTTTTCACGGGAAACCCAAGTTGCTTTCATCAAACACAGAGCTCAGACACGAGCCTGGCGCCAACAAGAGCCTGGCTGTTGGAGCTTGGCTAGTCACCAGAACCTGGGAAGGCGTGAGCACTTTTGTGTGGTGCCTGCTGCCCGGCCCCACTCATACTGCCTGCCTGCCTAACCTCCACCCCTGACAAGCTGGGTCACGCGTGGGGTGGCGTAGCTTCACAACTACAGGCCACAGTGACCGGGAAGAGGGCTGGCGTGTCCCAACCTATGTGATTGTCTGTGTTCCTAAGAAATCCTCCCTGATCTAAACCCTAACCCTAACCCTAACCCTAACCCTAACCCTGCCAGTACCCACACAGTGGCAGTGTGACCGGCTGCTACCACCCGGCTGAGCAGATATTTGATGAGCCGGTGCCTGCGGACTGCTACGCTCAAAACCACGCAGGCAAGGATAGCTACACCCCAACCCATGCAGCGGAGATAAAGTGCAAGCACGCCTGAACATGGCCAGGAGCAGAAATTTTATAATAATAAAGGAAATGGAAAGGAAGAAATCTACGCAAATTTATGCAAACCTAGCATCCGCCAAAGCCGACTTAGGCCACTCGCCCATGGAGTGTGGTGGGGACCGTCCCCTTACTTTGCGAATCACATAGTCACTGAGCTCCAGCACCCGGCTCAAATGGAGGCCCTAGTGAGGGACAAGAGGGCTGCAGCAGGGAAAGCGGGCAGGTAGGGCGGCACCACTGCTTGCTTGCAGACAAACAAAACTCATTCAACATGCTATGCAATGAACTCAGCTATTCCAATCAAGTTGAAGCATCCTCGATCGCACCCTTGATGCCTACAAACCCACACCGGTGGCACTATTCCCCTAGACCACTGGGCACCTCATCAAAATCAACAGTTGAAAGGCTAACAGTCTGTGTAAACTAATAGGCCCTATGCTTGATGTCAAGACTACTAGGCCCTATGCCACTGCTTGCTTGCAGCTCACTCCCATCCGGCACCAGGTGTTGACGGTGCAGCGGGGAGCAGCAGTCAGTGAACCATAGGCTCTTCAAAGGCTCAAGACACAGAGCTTTCAAGAAACAGCCCCGGTGCCAGTATATGGAAGGAGACCTGTTCTGTAGCGCTCACATTCATAGTCGTAGATGGCGGTTGCTTTTGCGAACTGGCAGCGCTGCAGGGCCAGGTCGTCCAGAGCCACGCTCCAATCACAGTGCAGTGGGCACCACCTGGAGACAGTGGGCAGCACCTGGAGCAGTGCAGTTAGCAGCGCCTGGAGCAGTGCGGTGGGCAGCACCTGGAGCAGTGCAGTGGCACTATGTTGAGGTTTGTGTCAGGTTGTCAGGGTGTCAGGTCAGGGTGATGGCTGGCCTGGGAGGTTGGGCGCACAGTCTATCGCTCTACCCACCCACAGTTGACAGGGCACAAGGGCAGGTAATGTTTATGGCTGCCATTCATCTCTGGGCTGAGTCAGCCTTGAAATGCTGTTGGTGCTGAGTCAAGTATGCTGTTGTTGGCAAACGCCATGGAATGAATATGATGGTGACTATAGTAACATTTATATCAAGGCGTCTGGCAGGGAAGTTAGGGGCTTGCTGCTTCATCGGTCTCACAGGGGTGCGGTCAACATCAGTTGGTCCACACCCTCGTCTTGCACCTACGTCGGTCGGGTCTCCCTCAACGCTTGCAGCACGGCACAGTGGAAGGGACCGCGATGTGGCGCAATGTGTTCCGGTGGGCGCAGAGTTGCCTTCCGTGGCATTATGTGCGCTGTGGAGGTGTCCTGCTGTCTTTGAAAGCTTTGGGAAGAAGTTGTGAATCCGCCCGCCACGGAACCATTTCTATCTAACTTCACCAGCTGCACACCTTGACGTCAAGTAGGATTAGCCTTGTACGGGCTGCTTACCTGCCAAGCTTCGTAAAACGTATGTAAGCCACTAAAGAAACTGTTGTTCATGGGCGTCCTCCTTCGCTTTTGCAGCCAGCTGGACATGAGCACTGCACCAGCCCTCTTGTCCCTCACTAGGGCCTCCATTTGAGCCGGATCAGAAGTACCTACTAGCAGCCACTAGCAGCCACTAGCAGCCACTATAACTAGACCCGACTCAAACAGTGTTATTGGGCTGTGTGGAGTAAACCCAGTGCACATGGCACATGAGCCGCCTACCACCTACACTATTGCCTGACCCTAGGGCTATGATGTAGAGTTGGCATGACAAAACATGCACTAATTGCAAGCTGATGACAGCTGAAATGGGGGGCACACATTACTGTGCCACAGCAGGCTGCTGCTGCTGCTCCTGGGCCTTGGGGGGCTTATCTCGCACCCGCTTGTACCCCAGCACCAAACACCACCTCCAAGCCTCTTAGCACATTCTTCCCCGGACTTCACCACCCTCCCTCCCCTACCTGCCCCACCCTGCCTCGCCCTGCCTTGACCGTGGCCATCTCTAGCGATGAGCCTAGCTGGTAGGGATGCGCACGCTCCCAGCCAAGCTCCTTCTGGGTCAAATCAAGGTGATGGTAACCATGGTGTGCTGCCGTTGATGCCGGCGATGCTGACACTGAGATGGCTGGGCTGGAGTGGGTGATGCGCAGGCCACCAGCCTGATCCAAACCCTAGAGGGGACAGGCAGCAAGCCAGCCTCTCGGCTGACAGCCTGAGGTGTGTGAGGCTCAGGCCGTGTGCATGGGAACATAACCCCACACAGAGAGAAAAACACTGTCTGGAGCCCCCAGTGAGGGTCAAGGTGCTGTGTGACGCAGTGGAGGGCAGGGCACGCAAGCTACCTGCTGGTGACCGACCCCAGCAGAGCACTGCACCAGCCGGGTCAGCTCAGCTGTGAATGGCCAGCAGCCCTTTGAGGAGCAGCTGGACTCTGAGCAGCCCACCAGGCCTGCGGACTGGTAGCCTCCAGCTGTAGAGGTGGAACACCGCCTACTGCGTCCAGCCTGGAGCCAGCAGCGCGAGCAGCCAGTGCGGGGCCTGATGTGGTACCCAGCCCACCAAGGGCAAAGGCCAGGCCAAGGGCAAGGCTGCCAAGGCCAAGCAGGTGGCTGGACAGGGACTGCAATGCAGCGCCTTGGAGAGAGCAGGTGGCACCCGCTGGAGCTGCGTTACTGGCTAGAGGAGGGAGCTCTGCCAGCCAAGGGCAATGAGTACCCAGGGCTGGGCTACAAGCGGCTGCGAGACCGGGCACCCAAGGCCCAGCAGCAGCAGGAGCCTGCTGTGGCACACAGTAGTGTGTGCCCCCGCTTGGAGATGTCATCAGCTGGCAATCAGTGCATGTCCGTCACGCCAACTCTAGGCTGTAGGCAATAGTGTATGTAGAAGGCGGCCATGCCATGTGTGTGGGAGGTTTACTCCGTACAGACAAAACACTGTCCCTAGTAAGGGTCAAGGTGCTGTCCAGCTGGATCCACAGTCCACAGGATCCACAGTCCACAGGAGTAGGTACCGCCGGCGTTGGTGAAGCACACAGCAGAAGCAAATACACCGCCACTTGACCTACAGCTGATTGTAGTCAACGGCAGGCTATGTTCCTGCATGGCATTGTGTCCGGGCGGATGGCATCAGGATGGGCACCAGGGCGCCGTGGGGGGGCAGTCTCAGAAAAGCTGTTGAGAATCGGCGTCAAAAGTGGAGGTGGGAGCGGAGTAGGAATCTATGACGGACGTCTCAGCACGCAAGTGTTTGGCGTCACGTACTTGGATACATTTAGCCTGAGTGACGAGTGACTATGCAAGCACAGTTTGCAACGCAGCACTAAACGCAGCCAAACCCACATAGTAGAGGCATCTTCTGAATTAGCACGCAGCAGATAGAGGGTCGAACACGCACAAAGCCTAGAAATGCACACATATGCAGGCCGCGAGCCAACGTGCAGCATCTGTCAAGCTGTATGCTCTGAGAGCAATGCTATGCGTTGCGTGCTGTGCGAGAGAGCCTTTTGTGAGAGTCCGGAGTTGGTCCTTTGCAGCTCTACCTGCTTCCGCACACACTTCAGCAACAAACATCGCGGGGCTTCAGCTCAGGCTCCCGCAGCAGTGGTGGGCGCCGATGCCTCTGTGTTCTTATCTGTGCGCACCCCCAACGCCAAGGCAGCGGTAGCGCTCAACCCACAGGCCAGGTAATCGAGGCTTGACAGTACATAAGTGTCAATAGGGAGTTGTGTAGCAACTGCATTCATCGACGTTGGTTTAGTTGCTGCCCGCACAGGCCGTTTTCAACACCCGAGCAGGACGTGCGAACGAAGGCGTCTAGGGGCGGAATGCACACCTGCCCACGCCTGACGCAGCCTGCCACCCCACCTCTGGCAGTGCAGCCGCCAGCTGCGCATGTGCCCACCCCGGTGCAGCGCAGCCTGTTCCATGAAGAGCCCAGCGAAAGCCCAGCAGCTTGCAACAGGCCTCCGCTGCAACCTCGCTTTGGGCGCTGGTCCCAGCAAGGTGGCCAGCCCCTGGCCCCCCTCCACTCCCACTCCTTCAGCTTGCCTGGCAGCCTTATCCACCACCCCCCGCCTGGACCTTGTGGTCTGCAGCGAGCGCCAAGCAGCTACTCAGACGCCGACACCTGCCCAGCCCTGTGGGAGAGCTGTATCTCCATGCCTGTGCTGGGGGGTGGACTCAGCCTGACCTCCACCCTTTCTGACTGTGTGGACAGTGAGGAGGGCCCTGAGCCAAGCCGCGGGCCCGCGGGGTGGTTTGTGTCCGCCATCACACAGCTCAGGCAAGGCAGCCAAGAAGTGGCCACTGGCCTGGTGCAGAGCATGGGCCGCATGGAGGGTGCCCCTGCTGGGCCTCCTCTTCACAACCACAACAGAGAGCAGGACGGCAGCGCTGAGCTGGGCCTCCCCTCGCTCTGCCTACCAGAGAACTTGGATCTGTCACCCCCCACTGCCCCAGACCCCTCCCGCCCTCACCTGGACGGAGCCTGCCTGCCAGCACTCCTCCCAGCAGCAGAGGTTGATCAGGCAATAGCGGGTGAGCTGAGTCATGAGCAGGAGGTGGCCCTGAAGTGTGCCCGCTTCCACCAGGCCCTGGCGGCTGTGGAGGCTGAGTTTGCGGCAGAGATGGCTGCACAGCAGCTGCTGGAGCAGCAGCAGCAGCAGCAGGCTCAGCAGGTGCAGGGGCCGGCCCTGCCACGGCCAGTGGGTCAAAAGCAGAAGCAACAGCAGGCCCAGGCCCAGTCCAGGCCGAGTCCGGCACCGAGGTGGCAGGCTGGCCAGCTGGCTGCATCTCGGGCCACACACACCAGTGGAGCCCTAGTGGAGGCACCCTCTGCCCCAGCCCCTCGCCAGCACCAGCCTGCCAGTAACTTCCACCATGCGTACCTTGACCCAGGCAGCCAGTTGCCGCCACCTTGCTGGCCAACTGGCAGGATGGTGCACTATGCCACACCGCAGGCTCCTGGTCCCCGCTTGCCCTTGAACCTGTGACCAGACAGTGGCTATTGCCCAGCTGCCTGATAGCGCACTGCTTGCGCCATTGCGCCTAATGCCATCAGACATGTATTTGCATGAGCATGTGCTCCAGGGTGATGCATGGTCACTTACACATTAATCCCTGTTGCTGGTTGTGCAACTGTGATGCTTATTGGCATACACATGCCCCTTTTGAAACAATAGTGAGCCACAGGCAGTGCTTGGTAGCCAGGCACCTAGCCCAAGGAAGACAGCCGTGACGATGCAGGGTAGATCAGGGATTAGTTTTCCAGCTCGGCGGTCATTGTTTGTTATTCCAATGTATGCTATGCCGTGACACTGACATAGGCCTCGTGTTACAGTCGCGACATCATTGAGCAGGCTCAGTTGTGTAGCGGCCATGCCTTATGCTGAATGCCATGACGATAATATTTGAGAGTCAGCATGTTGTCACATGACACGTTTGTAATAGTGCAGCTTGGGGTGTTGTGACGTAATGCTATGGCAAAGTAGACCATACATGCAAACAACCTCACACGATGCTATTCCAAGGCCACTAGCAAAACCCGCCATACCTGCACAGGAAAAGCAAACTAACATTGAACAACTTGTTTGCCTGTCTCGCTCCGCTACAATCACATTGAAGCATCCTCGGTCGCACCCTTGATGCCTACAAACCCACACCGGTGGCACTATTACCCTAGACCACTGGGCACCACATCAAAACTAACAGTTGAAAGGCTAACAGTCTGTGTAAACTAATAGGCCCTATGCTTCATGTCAAAACTACAAGGCCCTATGCCGCTGCTTGCTTGCAGCCCACTCCCATCCGGCACCAGGTGTTGACGGTGCAGCGGGGAGCAGCAGTCAGTGAGCCAGGTTGATGCTGCCCAGCTCCTGCAGCTTGGCCAGCAGCGCCTGGTTGCTGGGGTCCTCAAAGACTGGCATGAGCATGGGGTGGCGGCGCAGCCCTTTGCGCACAAGGCGCCGCTGCAGCTGGTTGCAGCATGTCTTGAAGTTTGGGTTGGCGAAGAACATGCAGAAGTCTTTCAGCTGCCTGAGCATCAGGGGTCCTCGCAATCAAGGGGCAAGGGAGGGCCAGTGGGTGCTGCGGGTGCAAGGGCTGCCAGGCGGGCGCTGCAGCGCCTTTGGGGGGGTTGCCTGACTGGCTCAGGTTCTGACTCTGACTCTGACTCTGAGTCAGACTGTGGCTCTGGCTCTGAGTCACAGTCTGACTCGGAGTCAGAGTCAGTGTCAAACTCCATGCTGGCAGGCTGGGCAGGTGCTGGCTGGGCAGGGGCCCGTGGGGGTAGTGGAGGTAGGGGGGGAGCATCAAGGGGTTGGGGGGGCTGGACGGCTGGAGGCTGAGGGGCGTTGGGGAAGCCCGGGGTAGGGTAGCCCACTAGAGCGATGAAGCGGAGCTGGGAGTGGACCTCAGCCCGCAGCCGGAGGTGCTCCCGCAGCTTGCGCCTGGTCTTCTTGCAGCCGCGCAGCACTGCGCCCTCGGGGACCTTGATAACCTGCAGCCAAGCACAATTGACATTTTGCTAGGCCATTTTGACAGGCCAAGACACAAGGCGGGGTCAACACAAACAGTGCGGGGACACATAAGGCGGGGCCGGCACCTGACGTCTACGCGTGGTCCAGCCATCCCGACGATCCTGTCGTTGCTTGCCTTGAGTAGAACGAGACGCTGCGATGGAAACCGACAGGAGCGACGGGTTATCACACAGCGCGTAACTCACGGATCTCACAGTCGGCTGGGGACACGCACCTTTCTGTTTCTTTCCCGGGTCCTTCTTGTGCTTCTTCTTAGCCATCACGCAATGCGCAGTGCGACGGGTGGGTGCGATGGGTGGGTGGACAGCCCAGGGCTTAAGGTGCAGCTGAAAGGTGCAGTGAAAACGAGTGCACTACGAGTGTCCCTTAATACACTCAAAGTATGGGATGGACGATATTACACGGTACTAGAAGGAAGAACAGCTTGGTACAGCTGTCAGGGGCAAAATAATAAATGATGCTTAACAGCCTGTGCAAGCCCGGTCATCTATGCCCCCGCCGGTAGTCTGCAGCCGGTCAGCTTGTAGCCCTACTGTGCCTACTGGGAGCTGGGACATGTGGCATCAACAAGATTAACAGGAAAACCAGGAAACGTAGGTCAGAGCTGTTGTGAAGAGCATAGTCTTCTACGTCTTGCCGCTGACACAGGTCGGCGAAGACGACAAACAAACAAACAAAACCGCCAATGCAAACAAACAAAACCGATAATTCCTAGTATTTGTGATGGCTTGACGATGTTGTTTTTTATGGCTAAGAAAAAAAGACGAACCGTGCCTAGGCCAGTGCCGGAGGACCCGGACAGTGACATTGAGGACCGCGACGAGGCACTACAGCCGGATCTCACCGAGGCGCAGCAAAATAGAAAGGTTTCCGGAGAGTCCCGCGCTGCCCGCGATAGGGACAACACATACCACGGCAGGAAGTGTAAGATAGCCCACCTCATCGACCACCTCCCGCAAGAGCTTTGGGATGCCTTCCTGGCCGACGCTGTGCGGCCACGAGCGGAGGCCATCAGCGAGCGTGGGGTGCTCGCCAGCCTGCTGTTGGGCTTACTCGTGCGCGGCTTGTTTACCATTCGCGTAGCCGACCCGCTGGGCCTGCACGACCAGCCCGTGTACACAGACATCCCTGTCTCCCAGGCAGCCATCCCGGACCTAAGCTGCAGGAACCTGTTCCTGCAGCTGGTCCGCGGCCCACCCGGAAACGGCGCGAACACTCAGCCAAACGCGGCAGTGGCTGCCGTGCTGGCAGCGCACCCTGACCTTCGCGCCCGCCTCGCAGCAATCCCCCGCCACCTGTCTGACACCTGAGCTGCCGCGGATGGGCAGGGGCTTGGACGCAGTCAACCCACTGGCCCATCTTCACGCGGAGTGGCTTGGCGTTGACCCTGGCAAAACCAATATGGCCACGGTGGCGCACGAGGAGCGCAGCGCCGCCGGCACAGTGGTGTCCGTGCGGCACTGGAAGCTTACAGCCGGTCAGTACTACCGGGACAGCGGCATTACGCGGCAGGCCCAGGCGACCAAGACGTGGCTGGCCAAGGTGAAGCCGCAGCTCACAGCCCTGTCGCGGGTCAGCAGCAAGCCCAGCTCACTGGCCTCGTACCGGCGGTTCGCCGACACCGTCCTGGAGACGTACGACGCCATGTGGGCCGAGGTCTCAAAGAAGCGCTGGGCCAACGCCAAGTTCAGGCTGTACTGTGGCAAGATGCGCGTGGTGGCTTCATTCTGGGCCAAGGTAAGGCCCAGTAGCAGCTAGCCACGAGCTAGGCAGCAGCCAACCACAGTCAGCTCACCTGGCCAGCTGCTGCTGTTGCTGCCTATGTTGCTGCTACTACCTGACCTTACACATGTTTGCCATTGTGTGCTGTGCCATGTGTGGATGCAGGTCAAGAAGCAGGCACAGAAGCGGTGGCCGGACCGCATCCTGGCCCTGGCCTATGGGGCAGCTAGCTTCAGCGGCAGCGGCAGCATTGGCTGCAGGGGTGTCCCAGTCAGCCAGATGAGGAAAGAGGCAGTGCAGCAATTCGGGGCAGGGCGTGTGGTGCTGGTGGATGAGTTCCGCACAAGCCGGGTCAGCTCAGCCTACAGCCACCCCATTGAGGCCTTGCCTGGGCAGCCGCCTGAGTCATTCAGGTGAGAGGGTCAGTGGGGGAGGGCCAGGGTAGTGCTGGGAGGTGGTGGAGTGAAGGCGGCTTGGTAGGGTCAAGATTGGGAAAGGTAAGGAATGAATCTTACAATTGTGCATTGCCCCATGTGTCCATGCAGGTGGCTGCGGCCAGTGTACAGCGAGGCAAAGCGCTCCCAAGTCAGGGGCTTGATGAGCTCAACAAGCTACAACATCAGGTAAGCACTGACCAGACACTGCACATGTACATGGCTGCAACATATCCCACATGAGGTGACACATGACATGGCACATGGCTTGACTCAATGCATTTTCCACACCATGTGCAGGTTCTATGACCGGGACGTGTCAGCCGCGCTAAACATCCGCCGCTGCGCAGTTGGCCCAGGCCCACGCCCCACCGAGCTGTGCTACTGGGACGGCCGCCCAGCCATGCCAAAGCTGACTGAGGTGGCCAGGGTGGTGGGCGGCTCCCAGGGGCAGCAGCAGCAGCCGCTCAGCCCTGCCACCCTGAGCCCTGACCCTGATCATGTTACTATCACCCCCACCCAGCGCGCCACAACGGGGGGAGGCTCGGCCAGGCCAGAGGCGGCCAGGGTGGAGCAGGTCTCGCGGGCACAGCTAAAGCAGCAGCCTCACCCCGCTGCCACCCCCAAACTTCCCACCGCAGCTAGAGGTGGCACGGCTTGGGTCGAGGGGGCTCAGGAGCTGCAGGTGGAGAGTTTGGCTTCCCGTAGCCCCAACCCCGGCTTTGAGGCGGGGATGGAGGCAGGGGTAGGGGCAAGGGCGGGGGAAGTAGCGGGGTCAGAGGTGGGAGGAGAGGATGGGGCGGGGTCAGGGTCAGGGGTCAAGTCAGGGGCTACAGGGCGTGGGCTTAAAGGTTTGGGAATCCGCCCGTCCGCTCCCTCACGTGGGAGGCATCCCCGGTTTGTTTGCTCTTGGGGCCCAGCTGTTACGGAGCGTCCCGGGGGCCAGTGGCTAGGCCCGTCATGGGCTGCCCAAGTTCCCTCAAGGGGTGTCACAGAGCAGCGGGGTTGGGGGACAGGAGTAGGGGTTGGGGTTACAGCTCGGTCTGCGGCGAGGGCCCGGGAGGGGACTGAGGTTTGGGCTAGGTCTGGGGCTGGGTTTGGGGGGGTGGATGGGGCTGGAGCTAGGGCAGGGGCAGGGGCAGAGGCTGGGCCTGGGGTTGGGGCGGGGGCGGGGGCTGGGGATGTGGATGGGGCGGGAGCAGGAGCTACAGTTGGGGCCAAGGTTGAGGCTGGGGCCGGGGCTAGGCATGGGTCTGGGGTTGCGGCTGCGGCTGGGGCTGGGGCTACGGTAGCGGCTGGGGCTGGGCCTGGGGCTGGGGCTGGGGCTGGGGCTGGGGCTGGGGCTGGGGCTGGGGCTGGGGCTGGGGCTGGGGCTGGGGCTAGGGCTGGGGCTGAGGCTGCGGTTGGGGCTGGGGCTGGGGCTGGGGGTGGGGATGGGGTTGGGGATGGGGCTAGGGCTGGGGCTGGGGCTGCGGCTGGGGCTGGGGCTGGGGGTGGGGCTGGGGCTGGGGCTGCGGCTGCGGCTACGGCGGGGATTGGAGCTACCCCGATGGCTCTGGACTGTCCCCGCCTTTCCCACCCCCTGATCCCTACCATTTTCCCTACGTCCACCACCTTCCAGCCCAAAGCCCCAGGGGCCTTTGTGGCCCGGACGCACCTGCCTCCTTTTGTACCTGACCCCATGTGTCACCCCCCTCCTACCTCTCTACCTTTTGTGCAACCCTCTGGCCCCCCCCACCTCCCTTTGGCCAACCCTCTTTCCTTTTCTCCTCTCTCCCTCCACCCTGAGGGACCCATCGCCATGAGCTCCCCTCCCAGTCCCCCCCTGCCAGCCTCCCCTCGCCTCCCATGTAACTTGGGGCTGCTGGAGAAGGCCCTAACCAAGGGCGCGGTGCTGGCCTCCAGAGGCAAGGTTGCGGCCAAAAAGCTCAGAGCTGCCACAGCCAGGGGCCTAGTAGCGGCCGGGCAGTGGGTAGGTGGAGCCCCTTCCGGCAGCCCTCCCTCCCTCATGGACGCTGAGGTAGCGGACCCCGCCGCCCTTAGTGTTGGCTCCACCCTTCCCCTCCCAACGCAAGAAGTCAGTCCCTCGAGCGGGGTGGACAGCCGGCTTGTCTTCGCGCGAGGCCGGGCCGTAGAGCTCCAAGGCAGTCAGCCTCCTCGCAGGTCTGTCAGCGTCGCTAGGGCCTCTCCGCGCCCTTCTCCGGATGACAGGAGGGCCGTTAGGGAGGAGCGTCAGCGGGAGGCTCAGCGTTGGCCTAGGGGAGGCTCTACACAGCCAGCAGCCCAGCTAGCCCAAGGTGGGCCTCGCCGGCGCCGCTTTGGCATTCTTTCTTCAAGTTCTAGCTCTGATGAGAGGGAGGCTCAGCTTTGGCAGCGGCAAGCCGACAGGCAGCGTGCTACCCACTTTGGCCGTGGGACCCCACACACGCTCCGCTACGGCCTGCTCAGCCCCACCACCAGCCTAGCCAGCTCGCAGGGGGCCTCTGCCAGCCCTGTAGTTGAGTCACCTTGCCCCCAAGAGGAGAGGCCCAGGGTGCCAAAGCGGCAGCAGCCAGAGCGAGTAAGTGTCCAGGATGAAGAGGGTCTGCTCTTCGGTCCTCTTCCCCCTCGGCCCCCACTAGCCATCTATAGTCGTGAGCCCCGGGTCCGCCTTCGTCGCCCTGGGGCAAAGCTGGCTTGCATTGAGGCCACTTCCGTCCCTCCCCCCATCCCCCACCCCCTGTCAGGTCAGCCTTCTCCTCCTAGCCCAACCTCCCTCCTCCACACACGCGTAGCCCGCGCGGGGGCGAACCAAGCTTAGCTATGCAGCGCCCAGGTGTGGCTGCCAGGTTTTTGGCGGTCACCCTCAACGTGCAAGGCCTAGCCCAACCGCACAAGCTTCAGGCTCTGCTAGACTGGGCCGCTGACAGCCCGGCGCAGGTGGTTTTCCTCCAAGAGTGCCACAAGGCGGAAAGCGTGTGGAAGTGGGCCGAAGCCCTCTCCGGGGCCAAGCCAGCCTGGCGTGGTCAGTGGTTCTACACTCCCGGCACCGGCAGCTCCCAGGGTTGCCTAGTGCTCGTGAAGCCCTCCACCCTCCTGAAGGGGTGCACCCAGGTGCAGCTGCAGGCAGAGGCGGCCCAGGGACGGGTCCTGCGAGTGGACGGGGTTCTGGCTGGTAGGCCCGTCTCCTTGGTGTGCGTGTATGCCCCAGCGCAACAGTCGGAGCGCTCCACGTTCTTTTCTGTTTGCCTCCCCGCCTGCCTTCCCCCATCTGCGGAGGGCCGCCTCATCATCATGGGGGGTGACTTCAATTGCATCCTCTCCCCTTGGGATAGGGTAGGGGTCCCGCAGGGCTCTCAGCACGGGGAGGCCTGGGTGGGTAGCCGGGGCCAGGGGGCAGAGCAGTTGAGGCAGCTGGTGACGGAGAGGGGCCTGGTGGACGCCTGGCGGCAGCTACGCCCCCCCTCTGCCAGGGACCTCACTCACTTTAGTGAGCGTTGGCAGACAGGCGCCCGCCTAGACCGGTGGTATGTCTCGGAGGGCCTAGCTCAGTGGCAGTTGCACAGCACCATCTTGGGGGTGCGGCCGGTGCCCACCGACCACCAGCCCGTCTCAGTCTCCCTGTGCCCTCCCGACCCCCCCCTCACTGCCCCCGCCCCCTGGCAGCTGCACCCCGCCCACCTTGACGACCCTGAGCTGTTGGACTATCTCAAGGGGTACCTGCAGGCGGAGAACGCTCACCATGAGGCCGCCAGACAGCTGGGGACGCAGCCTAGGGACGGGCACAGGGCCAGGTGGGCCCGCATCAAGCAGGGCATGGCCCTGCGGGCCCAGCAGTTCCTGCGGACCAAGCGCCGAGCTAGGCGTGACCTGCGGCAGCGCAGGGAGAAGGCAGCCTTGGCTGCAAGGGCCCACCTCGTGCGCCAACTGCAGCTAGCAGAGCAGGCCGGCCAGGCAGAGGTGCTTGCAGCGCAGCACCTCGGTGAGTCGACAGCCCTAGCCGGGGTGGGGGAGCGCGTGCAGGTGGCCCATCAGTCCCTGCTAGCCAGCGCTGTCCTGGACCAGGTGTATGGCGACCGCTCCTCCTTCTTTTTCTACCACCGCGACCAGCCTGCGCACACCCCCACCCTCATCTCCTCCCTTCAGCTCCCCGGGCAGCCCGGCTTGGCGGCCGACCTCACCACTCCAAACGGGGTGCGCTCAGCGTGCCAGGCCTTTGAACAGCACTATTCAGCCGCCGCGCCTACCGGAGTCTACGCTGCAAAGGCCATCGACCCAGCCGCGCGCGCCACTCTGCTGAACTGCCTTACCTCACGTCTCACCCCCGCTCAGGCCAGGGCTGCGGAAGGGCCTGGGGGAGATCCCATGCTCTCGGAGGAGGAGCTGGGTCGGGCCCTTCAGGGCAGTGCTCACAGCAAGGCCCCGGGGCTAGACGGGCTGCCCATGGAGGTGTACGACCGGCTTTGGCCTCAGCTGGTGGGCCCTTTGCGGGCCATGCTGAGAGAGGCTCTGGCAGATACGAGCGACCCAGCCCCCCTGGCTGAGTTCCTCACTGGGGTCATTACCCTGGTGCCCAAGGTTGGCAAGCCTAGAGACCAGGTGGCGGGGTACCGCCCCATCACGCTGCTCAACTGCGATGTGCGGCTGGTGGCCCGGGCCCTAGAGGACAGGCTGCAGCTGCCGCTGGACCTGCTGGTGTCTCCTTCCCAGTCAGCTTTCATTCTGGGGAGGGACATCAACGACAGCGTGCAGTTCCACCTTGGCTTGCTGGAGTGGCTCCAGCAGCGGCACAGCCCTGCCTGGCTTCTGTTGCTGGACCTGGCAGGGGCCTATGACAACGTTTCCTGGAGCCTGCTCCAGGACACGCTAGAGGCCATGGGGTTCAGTCAGCAGGGGCACGTGCGCTGGGCGCAGCTGCTGCACCGGGGGGCCACCAGCCAGGTGCTCGTCAACGGCTACCTCACCGACAGCTTCCCCTTGGCCTCTGGGCTTCTACAGGGCAGTGGGGCTTCCCCGTTGTACTGGTGTGTGGTGTTGCAACCGCTCGTTAGCTACCTCAGCTCGCTCCAGCGGGCGGGTCGCATCTCCACCCCCGCTCTTCCCACTAGTCCCCTGGCCATGCACGCTGCCACCCTGACCCCCGCGCTTCCCACCAAGGAGTACGCGGACGACCTCACCATCCTGGTGGCGGATCGGGTCAAGGACGGGGAAGTGGTGGTGGAGGCCTTGGAGCGGTTCCGCGCCGCAGGCGGCCCAGCGCTGAGCGTGAGCAAGAGCGTGGCCCTGCCGTGCGTCCAACCAGTGACCGGTCAGGGCGAGCCGGAGGCCCTGGGGGCAGAGGGAGCAGGGTTGGCAAGGATGGGAGGGGAGGGAGGGGGGAGGGGAGGCGCTAAGGGAGGGGAGAGGGGAAGGGTAGAGGCGGGGGCAGGGGCAGGGGCAGGGGCAGGGGCAGGGGCAGGGGCAGGGGCAGGGGCAGGGGCAGGGGCAGGGGCAGGGGCAGGGGCAGGGGCAGGGGCAGGGGCAGGGGCAGGGGCAGGGGCAGGGGCAGGGGCAGGGGCAGGGGCAGGGGCAGGGGCAGGGGCAGGGACAGGGGCAGGGGCAGGGGCAGGGGCAGGGGCAGTGGCAGGGGCAGGGGCAGGGGCAGGGGCAGGGGTAGGGGCAGGGGCAGGGGCAGGGGGGGTCATCCGCGCCGCGCCGCCGGGGTTGGTGGTGCGCCACCTGGGGGTCCCCCTAGGGGCGACCTCTTACGCTGCCACAGGAGAGGCCGCCTATGGTGGTGCTGCAGCTGCCATCACAGCGGCCTCCCTCCCTTGGCAGCCCCTGGGCCTCAACCTGCTTGGGAGGGTACAGGTGGCTCAGCAGTGCCTGGCCAGTAAGGTCATCTACCAGATGGCCGCCGTGCAACCTCCCACAGCCTTGGCGCATGCCATGGCCCTTGCCATCAAACGCTTTGTCGCTGCGTCAGACCTTCCCCAGGAGCGCAGCCCCAACAGCAACCGCCTGTACCCTAGCGAGGCCATCTGCGTTATGCCCCGGCGGGAGGGAGGGGTGGGGCTCCCAGACCTAGGGGTCATCAGCACAGCCATGCGGGCGAAGATGTTGGCCCAGCTTTGGTCGCCCCGGGTGCGCCCTTGGCAACCCCTTACCCACAGCCTTTTGGCAGACCCCCGCCACGGCCTCAGCACCTGGGTCATCACAGACCCCAGCGCCCCTCCCTTGCGCATTATCACCCCGCGGCTGCAAGCTCACGTGGCCGCCTTGGCCCAACTTCGTCTGTTCCGGGTGGTACCCCCAGAGAGTCAATCCTTCTACTCAGTGATGGCGGAACCGTTGTGGTTCAACCCTCTGATCCGCCTGATCCCTTCTGCTAGGCAGGAGGCAGAGAGCCAGGGTTGGACCCATGTCCGCCACGTGCGGGAGGCCCTTCAGCGGCAGTCTCAGCTCGAGGGTGTCACCCGGTGGGCTGCTGACCTGGTTAGAGCCTGCCTCCCGGAGCCCTGGCAGCAGTGGGTGGACCTCCGTGACCCCCCCCCGCCTGATTGGGAATGCCTGAGGGTGGGGCCCGGGGTGGGGTTCGTGGCTCGGTGCCACCCCGCGCTCCATCCCTCCCACTGGGTGGCCCCCAACGGGCGGCTCTTCCCCCTTAACCCCACGGGTCAGGGGCCCCTGGGGACGTTCCAGGTGGTGGAGGGGGCAGTCTGGGAGCCGGCTGCGGTGGCCCGCCTGAACAAGCCCAACTACCTCTTGACACCGGAGGAGCGAGCTACCCACCTCCGTCCTCTGCCTGCAGGGCGCCTGGGCGGGCAAGGGCAGGAGGGTGGTCAGGGCCAGGGGCAGGGGGGGGTAGATAGGGGGGGGGGGAGGGGCAGAGGCAGGGGAGGGAGCGGGGGTAGGGGCAGGGGTGGGGGGCAGGGAGGGTGTGGAGCAGGAGGGCAAGGTGGAGCCCCAGTGCATAAGGCCGGGCCCCCTCCCTGGCCCAAGGAGGAGTGGCTCCTAGGCCCCTGGGCCCACCTGCAGCTGGATCCCCAGGTGTGGGGCTTGGGCACCACCACCCTCTTGGAGTTTACGGTCAGGGATGCCAAGGTGCGCCTCCACCAGCTCCAGCGAGTCAGCGCTGACGCGCTCTACCCTCCTGGGGGGGGCCTGTGGCCGGTGCTTTGGGGTAGGCGCCCCCCACGGGAGGCCGGGGTGGCCCAGGGGACAGCAGTTGACGGAGGGGCGTTCAGGGAGCTGGAGGAGCGGTGGCAGGCCAGCGCTCAGCAAGTTACAGCCCAGCGAGCAGCGGAAGAGCGGGAGCAGCAAGGCAGGGACGCGGAGGAGCTGCTCCCAGAGGAAGTGCAAGGCAGCCAGGCGCCGCGCTGGCGAGACACCTCCGCCAGAGCCCCTCCCCGCCCCTCCCCGGAGCAACGAGCAGCCGAGCGGGCGGAGCGGCAGCTGGAGGCCCAGCAAGGGCCCCGGCGCACCGGTAGGCAGCCAGCTACCCTGCAAGTCCCCCCCGATGGCACGGTGGATGAGCTGGCCGCAGCCACTAGACCGGGCCAGTCCTGTCTCCAGGTGTGGAAGGAGCTGATGGACCCCACCCTCCGCCGGGAGCATGCCATCGTGGCTTGGCGGGTGCTCCACGGCAGCCTCATGGTTGGGGCCTTGTGGGGCCACATCCTTAAGGGCGCTGCTGCCCCGGGTTCATCCGCCTGCCGCCTCTGCCAGCCGGGCCAGCTGGAGACCCTCACCCACGCCTTCCTCACTTGCCCCGCCGTGGCTCCGGTCTGGGAGTGGGTGTTGGATGTGTACGGCCACCTTACCGGCACCCGCCCCCCCTCCGGCGATGCCCTCCTGCTCCTCAGTGGGCGCCCCACCCGCAGCGAGGCTCCCCCCTTCCAGCCCCCAGACAGTTTGCTGTGGCTCAGGTTGCGCGTGGCCTATCTAGGCACGGTGTGGCGTCTCCGCAGCTCCGGGGCCGCTACAGCCCTCCAGCCGCAGATGGTGGCACAACGAGTGGCAGAGGAGGTCGTCCTCACCCTCTCCTCCGCTGTTAAACGCGACTGGCACCGGGTAGGCAGAGACATCCGGGTGGGCCTTTGTGGAGCGGTGCCCTCCACCTGGTTTAGGGGTACGGACCCGGAGCTTGGCGCAGACCAGTTTGACCGTTTGTGGCCGGAGCCGTCAGGAGGGTGGTTCGCCAAGGAGGGGGCAGAGGAGAGGGCGCTGGAGAGGGTAGGGGGAGGGGAGGCCGGGGGGATAGTAGCGGGGGCCAGGCAGCGGGAGGAGAGGGCGTTTGGGGCGGGTGAGCTAGTTGTGCGCCTGTCCTTGCAGTGGCCCGTCCCCTTCCTTGCCCCTCTTGCTTGAGCTGGGTTAGCTTGTTAGGGGTTCTGAGTGTTTTGAGGGGTTGGAGACTGTTAGGTCTCTGGGGAGCCCTAGGTTAGGTTCTTGTGTTCGTTTAGTGGGGGCGGAGGGGCAGCGAGGGTTGTGCCTTGGTGCTGGGGGGCTTAGGGGTGTAAGTTGTGTTGTCCGGGGGTCCCTAGGGTCGGCGAGGTGGAGGGGTTGCTGAGGGTGGGGGTGTGGGGGGTGTTTGGACGTCTTTCCTTGGGGGGGTGTAGTTACCGTTTTAGGGTGGTTTGGACGCTGTTTGGTGGTGGGGTGGTGGGGTGGGGTTTGCTTGCCTCTTTGAGGAAGGGAGGGGGTAGCTTGCTCGAGACATGGTCTAGTCTTTCTTTTTCTCTCTCTCTTAGTCTCTCTCTTAGTCTTTCTTTCTCCTGTAATCTAATTCTCTCAAAAAAAAAAAAAAAAAGCAAAAAAAAAAAGCTGCAGGAACCTGTTCCTGCAGCTGGTCCGCGGCCCACCCGGAAACGGCGCGAACACTCAGCCAAACGCGGCAGTGGCTGCCGTGCTGGCAGCGCACCCTGACCTTCGCGCCCGCCTCGCAGCAATCCCCCGCCACCTGTCTGACACCTGAGCTGCCGCGGATGGGCAGGGGCTTGGACGCAGTCAACCCACTGGCCCATCTTCACGCGGAGTGGCTTGGCGTTGACCCTGGCAAAACCAATATGGCCACGGTGGCGCACGAGGAGCGCAGCGCCGCCGGCACAGTGGTGTCCGTGCGGCACTGGAAGCTTACAGCCGGTCAGTACTACCGGGACAGCGGCATTACGCGGCAGGCCCAGGCGACCAAGACGTGGCTGGCCAAGGTGAAGCCGCAGCTCACAGCCCTGTCGCGGGTCAGCAGCAAGCCCAGCTCACTGGCCTCGTACCGGCGGTTCGCCGACACCGTCCTGGAGACGTACGACGCCATGTGGGCCGAGGTCTCAAAGAAGCGCTGGGCCAACGCCAAGTTCAGGCTGTACTGTGGCAAGATGCGCGTGGTGGCTTCATTCTGGGCCAAGGTAAGGCCCAGTAGCAGCTAGCCACGAGCTAGGCAGCAGCCAACCACAGTCAGCTCACCTGGCCAGCTGCTGCTGTTGCTGCCTATGTTGCTGCTACTACCTGACCTTACACATGTTTGCCATTGTGTGCTGTGCCATGTGTGGATGCAGGTCAAGAAGCAGGCACAGAAGCGGTGGCCGGACCGCATCCTGGCCCTGGCCTATGGGGCAGCTAGCTTCAGCGGCAGCGGCAGCATTGGCTGCAGGGGTGTCCCAGTCAGCCAGATGAGGAAAGAGGCAGTGCAGCAATTCGGGGCAGGGCGTGTGGTGCTGGTGGATGAGTTCCGCACAAGCCGGGTCAGCTCAGCCTACAGCCACCCCATTGAGGCCTTGCCTGGGCAGCCGCCTGAGTCATTCAGGTGAGAGGGTCAGTGGGGGAGGGCCAGGGTAGTGCTGGGAGGTGGTGGAGTGAAGGCGGCTTGGTAGGGTCAAGATTGGGAAAGGTAAGGAATGAATCTTACAATTGTGCATTGCCCCATGTGTCCATGCAGGTGGCTGCGGCCAGTGTACAGCGAGGCAAAGCGCTCCCAAGTCAGGGGCTTGATGAGCTCAACAAGCTACAACATCAGGTAAGCACTGACCAGACACTGCACATGTACATGGCTGCAACATATCCCACATGAGGTGACACATGACATGGCACATGGCTTGACTCAATGCATTTTCCACACCATGTGCAGGTTCTATGACCGGGACGTGTCAGCCGCGCTAAACATCCGCCGCTGCGCAGTTGGCCCAGGCCCACGCCCCACCGAGCTGTGCTACTGGGACGGCCGCCCAGCCATGCCAAAGCTAGGCAGGCCAGGCCAGGAGTGGGTGTACTTGCGTGACAAGGCCCTGTTGCGTAAGTGGCGGCGCAAGTGGCGGCAATAGCCAGCTACAGCAATACAACCCAAGAAACCAAGATACCAAACCCCTCACGAAGGGGATGTGTGTGAGTAAGAGCTATAGAGTAGGGTAGAGCTCTTACTAGTAGTAGCCTGGAGGCACACACACCAGAAGGCTGAGCTGAAGTGGGCATTAGGCACACTGTCAGTAGCCTTTACAACAGCGATCTCGCAGCCTGTGTTTGATTACAACTCATGCTTTATTTTGGGGTTGCATGAGGGCTGTAGGGATTAAAACTTGTGAAGAGCATAGGGACGGCCTGATGTGAAGTGCAGCGAAGGAAGGTACAACCTAAAGGTACGAGCTACCAGAACTAGCTTCAACGTCCATCGACAGGTCTGTCACAACAATAGACGACAACAAAGATGTTTAGGAAGGTACAGTCCAAAGACCGGCTGGAGGCAGTAGATGCATTGGCCCCAGTCATCGGCGCAAGGCGCGGTGTACCGTTACCCCTGCTCGTCATCGTACTTCTCCTTGTCGGCCTCGCCATTATCTTGGGTCGGGACCAGCTAATGGGCAATGCCGCTATTATGGTTGCCATGGCGTCAACCACCCTGGCAAGACTCCAGGTATGAAGTCCTTGCTTTCAGTGAAACACATAAGGTATTGTGCCAAGGGGGGAAATGCTATCCTCAGCTGAAGCATTTAACCGACCTCTCGTGCACCCTTCCTGATTCCAGGACAAAGCATCCTCAGCCCCTACAAGTAGCAATGTTGAGCCACGCCTCATCACATCCCTCCTCCTGCCAGACGGTAGCAACTTTGACGTAAGTACATGGCACATAGTAGGCTAAGTACGTAAGCAAAAGTTGATAAGTACAATCATCACCAGAACCCCATTCCTACCTACCATATGAGTGTCCATAAACACGGTAGAACCTTATGGGCGCAATTAGGCATAGCTGTGCATAGAGGGCCACGTTAGTAGGCATGTTCCACGTGGTGCACTTGCTCCCATGCATCTCACACCACATCACAGTTTTGCAAGCCTGCATCTTGTGTCTGCACGAGCTTGAACATGCCTAACCATGGCTGCTGTTGTTACCTCCTGTTGCTTCTGGGCAGATACTCGATGAGCCGCTGCCTGCGGACTGCTACGCTCAAAAGCACGCAGGCAAGGATAGCTACACCCCAGCCCATGCAGTGGAGATAATGTGCAAGCACGCATATACATAAACAGGAGCAGAAAGAAAGAAGAAAGAAATGGAAAGGAAGAAACCTACGCAAATCTATGCAAATTCAGCATCCGCCGAAGCCGACTTAGGCCACTCGCCCATGGAGTGTGGGGGGGACCGTCCCCTTCCCTTGCGAGTCACAGAGCTACAGCACCTTGGCCCTCAACCTAAAGCCTTCATTGCCACAGTACACTAAGCGTGGACCACTACAGATTGGTGTTCTTGTCTGTGTGGAGTTCCCATGCACATGGCATACACATGGCATACACATGGGCATGGTCGCCTACCACCTACACTATTGCCTGACCCAGAGGGCTATGATGTAGAGTTGGCATGGCAAACATGCACTAACTGCAAGCTGATGACAGCTCAATAGGGGGCACACTCTACTGTGCCACAGCAGGCTGCTGCTGCTGCTGTTGGGTCTTGGGTGGCTTGTCTCGCAGCCGCTCGTACCCCAGCCCTGGGTACTCCTTGCCCTTGGCTGGTAGCTTCCCCTGCTCTGGCCACTAGCACAGCTCCAGTGGGCGCCACTTGGCCTCCCCAATGTGCTGCATGTTCAATGCTGCATTGCAGTCCCTATCCACCCACCTGCCTGGCTGTGGTGCTAGCTTTGCCTTGGCAGCCTTGCCCTGGGCCTTGCCTCTGCCCTTGGTGGGCTGGGTGGGCTCAGCTGCCTGCTCAGCCTTGGTGCGCTTGCTGCGCTTGGCTGGAGGGGGAGTGCTGGGCCCTGGCTATGAGGCTTCTGGCTGTGTGGCTGCCTGGCTGCTGCATGGGGCCTGTGGGGGTTCGCGGGGGGCCACTACCGGGCACCACATCAGGCCCCGTACTGGCTGGTCACGCTGCTGGCTCCAGGCTGGGTCTGGCTCTTGCCTACACTGCCATGGCCTGCACACCACACAGCATAGATGGCTTCACCCCAGGCGCACTAGCTCACCTCGGGCATACCACCTCATACCTGCTCATACCAGTGTGTCACTCCTCCACATCACTCTCGCACCACCAGGCGGCAGTAGCAACCTTAGCCCAGCCTCTAGCTTGACACCTAGCTTAAGGCCCAAGCTGTCATGATCACAAGCCGCTGGGCACCTGGACCTGGCAAGCTCTGCTGCCTGCCTGCCATTGCTTGCATGCCTGCCATTGCTTGCCTGCTTGCGCCTGGTTCATCTGCTCCCCAACTCACTGCCTGCCTGGATGCTATCTGACAGATTATGATGGGGACGCAGTGCGCTGGGGCCTGGGCAACAAAGCTCACAGTGCAGCTGGGTGCTGCGCCCAGTGCAAAGCCCACAGGGGCAAACCAAGGTGCAACGTCTGGGTGTGGTGTGGTGAGCCGGGCTGGCAGGGGCAGTGTCACCTTCATCAAACACAGAGCTCAGACACGAGCCTGGCGCCAACAAGAGCTTGGCAGTTGGAGCTTGGCCAGTCACCAGAAACTGACAAGGCGTGAGCCATTTTGTGTGGTGCTTGCTGCCCGGCCCCACTCATACTGTCTGCCTGCCTAACCTCTACCCCAGACAAGCTGGGTCACGTATGGGGTGGCGTACCTCCACAACTACAGGCCACAGTGACTGGGAGGAGGCAGGGAAGAGGGCGTGTCCCAACCTATGTGGTTGTCTGTGTTCCTAAGGAATCCTTCCTGATCTAAACCCTAACCCTAACCCCAACCCTGGCCCTGCCAGGGCCCACACAGTGGCAGCGTGACTGGCTGCCACCACCCTGCATGCAAGGGCTGCCTGGGGCACCATGCAATGCGCCAGATCCCTGTGAGTCAGCCTGAAGCTGAGGTCAGGACCGCCAGTGCCACGCCTCTGCTGTGCAGGTGACCCCAGTGGTGTGTGCTGGACCATGGACATCCACAACCACACCACAGGTGAGTGAGAGGAAAGTGATGGTGTGAGAGCCAAGTGTTGCGAGTGTGACATTTGCTACCGACAGGCACACAGTGTGCTTGGATGGTGATGTGGCATTGTATATGCATGGCAGTGCTGCCAGGGTGGGCTTAGCCAGCACCTTTTCAAGATGGGGGCAGCAGGGTTATTGTCATGAGCTGGGTGCCATCTGGACACATTGGGACGCACTGGATGCTTCAGGATAGCCCTAGTAATGTTGCAGAGGGCCTGTCAGCAGGGTGACATGAAACCAGGCGTGCTCACCCACACCAGTGCGGACCTTTTGAACCTGTTTTGTGTCCTATCCTTTGAAAATGCCCTGCTGGCACACGTCAGAGAAGCCAGAAGCGCCAGAAGTGGCGCACGGTTCCTTAGCGCATGCCCTATGACTCATGCACTGTCCCACCCTTCATGGGGACCAGGCCATAGAGTGTATGGCAATGCAAAGGAAGAGGCCAGCCCTTGCATAGCTTGCCATTAGGACTACCATAGCCTCATCCGCATCCAGTGGCTCTGGCAACGGCAGGGCAGGGAGGTCTTGTTCATTGCCTCAAACACAACGTGATGCAGGACACACAGACAAGGGCAAGACAAGGGTGTTCATGTTTGCTGTGTGTGATTTGCACACGACTGGAACAGCTGCAGCATTGCACAAGCTGGCGCGTTTTGTTGCCAGCTCAGCAGTGGGGCACGTGATGCCACGGCCAGGGCTGCCTCCCATCTGAGCCACAGCCACAGCCACGGCGTAATGCACTCACCCACAGCGGTGGCTGACGTTGCTGCAGGTGACTGCTGGCTGAAGTACCAGGCAGGGTGGGACAACATCGTCGACCTCAAGAAGTCCAACCTGGTGAGCTGTGCCCATGCAGCCTGCTGACACCGCAACCCACAGGCCTGTGGGCAGCGCAGACAGCCGCCATGGGGTCAGAGGCATGAGCATGGCGCAACATACTCCCCCACCCCACTCCGGCCCCCCTGCACTGTCCAGCTGGCAGCTGTGTGCTGTGTACAGCAGACTGTGAGGGGTGTTATGGTCGCCTCACCCACATCTTGTGTGTTGCCCAACGCAGAAAGTGAACCACCAAAACCAGTTCACGCCTGCCTTTCGAAAAGAACACAAGACTGCCCCACTGCTGGTGCCTTGGGTGGCCGGCCTGGTGCCCCAAGCTCGGCCGGCACCCTGACCATTACATGCGCTTCCATGACCAGCAGCCATACCAAGCTGGCAACACATAGCAAGGTGTGAACTCGTAGCAGCATTACTTTAGGCTCGGGATCTCAACTGCGTTTAACCTGCCATGAGAGCCTGTGCCTCTTACTTCTAGTCATTATTGTCATGAGCTGTGTACCTTCCCATCTTCCATTCTTTGACATGTTGTCCAAACATGTACTCTGTCGCCATGATTTGTTTATTGTAAACACTGGCACTAGACCTGCCATGGCCTGGTCACTGCGATGTTCAGGATCTTAACCATTTGAACTGGCTGTCGCTGTCCATATCCTAGTGATTTGCATTACCTCCTCGCTGTTCGAGCTTCTCACAATGTCAACAATTAGTCAACAAAAAATAACTCTTTCTCAGTTCCTGTAAATCCTCTTGATTAGTTTGTGGGCCATGGCATCCGTGCCGCCGATGCAGCCAGGATTGACTTCAGGATATGGTCTCAAGAGCTAGATGCAGTGTCATATTGTTTGTAGTGAAGTTCACGGTTTGGGGTGAGTATTATACCCTGCGAGATGACTCAGCTTCTACTTATTATACAGGTCCTTAGGCCACAACATTTATAAGACGGCTGTCTTGTATGTTTTTCGGCACAAGCTCGTCGAACCGCTGTTTCTTGTCGGGAATCTTTTTTTCCAGTCTTGGGAATGCCAGCCAATAATATGGTAGAACCTCAGGGGCACACGCACACGGGCAACCGGTCGCGGCATCTCAATAAGTTGATTTCCAGTCCCACCGCACTTTGTGATGTAATTATAACGTAGACATTGCCACAGCTGATTGGATTTATGAGGACAAATCCAAAACGATGATCAAAATATGCACGCCTCCGCCTTGTGCTCATGTTCACCTTTGCTTGAGTACATAGCTATGGAGTGTGTTGCAGACAGTCCTGAAACCCAAGAGGGGGAGGGTGGCCAAGCAGCCCAGCGGCTAGCAGCTTGAGCAGCTTACATTATTGGCGACCATTGCTGTCAACAGGCAGGTTCTTGCGTCTGACATGGGCTGCACAACCCGGGCTGGCACTGGTCGCTGGGCTAGAGGTTGTTGCAATGGCAGGTGTGGCAATGGAAAGTATGTCTCACATGGATGGCAAGTACATGTAAGGGCCACGCATTATCATCAGCAGCAACAACAGCATTGTGCACATATGTGGCACTAAGGCAGCCGGTTATAATATTGCAGCACCCATCTGATGGCCCAAGTGCCTTGTCAATTCCACCGCTTGCCCATGCCACCCAGCCGAGCATTTTCACGCTCAGCCTCTTGAAAACGATCCGGCAGTGGTGGCTTCACCTTTGACTTCGCCTTTGCAGACGACTTTGCCTTTTGACTTTTGATCTCAGCATGTTTAGACTGGAGCTGTGCATAAGAGCCATTCATGACCGCCGCCTCGTCACTGTGCTGCCCCGCTGCCGAGGGCTGTTGAGCCGGGAAGTCTGGACTATTTGCCTCCCTCCCAGTGAGAGCACCCTCGCCCAGCCCACCGGCACTGAGCGCCTGCATCAGGGTGCCCTGGCCTCGCATGTACATGGGGCTTGAACTGCCGTCATTGAGCTCTTGAGGCGGCATGCTGCTAGCTTCGCCATAGGGCTGCATCCTTTGCTGGTGGTGCACCCCTTGGTGCTGCATGTGTTGTGCATGCACCCCTGGTGGCTGTGCCTGGTAGGTGGGTTGCAGAGGGGGCGCTGCATGCATTGGTAGGTGTAGCATCTGGTGCTGCAACTGCGGGAAGCGCTGCATGCCTTGCTGCAATGGAGGTAAGAACGATTGTTGTTGTTGCTGCTGCTGCTGTTGCTGCTGCTGTAGCTGCTGCTGCTGCTGCTGCATTGCTCCATACTCTAGATGTTGCTGCTGCATTGCTGCTGCTCCATACTGCTGCTGCATCGCATTGTAGGCTGCACCTGCCATCATGTTGTGTTGAGGCGCACCAGACATGGGCTTGAGAGGAGGCAGCTTGGGGCCCCATGCTTGCATGGGGGGCCCTGGTTGGCCATACCCCGCCATGCCCCTTTGCGGCTGGGAGGCCTGCTGCTGCTGCTGCTGCTGTAGCATCGGAAGTGGTAGTCCTTTTGCCCCTGCTGCCATGCCTGCCTTGAATGCCTCTCCAAGCTGACCCATCATCATCCCGGGTTGCCCCAGGGGTCCCATGAGCATGCCTGGGTGCATGGCTTGCGCTCCCATGCTGGGCAGCATGGACATCATGCGCTGGTTACTGGCAATGGCACCACTCAGCTCAATGCCTCGCTCCCGTCCAATGTGCAGCTTGTCAAGTAGGCGATCCATCTTCTCCCTGGTGCCCTCCATCTCTTTCTTCCGCTCGAGCACCTAGACCCAGGCAGGCAGTGAGGTATCAGCAGTGAGGTATCAGCGAGGTGGCAGTGAGGTGGCAGTGAGAACTGGGCAGAAATCACGCCAGTGTAGCCTCCAATGTTATGTAGTCACTGCCAAGTGAGGGTGGGTCCATGGCATGTGCTTCACGCCATGCAGAGGTCAGCATGCATACACAACTTTTACGTGCTGCTGAAAAGTCACCCATGTTTCAACCAAACATCACACACCCTGACCCTCTGGTAGCCAAGCTGCCACATGAGCCGGGCGATCATCATGACGGCCTGCTAGGCCCACTGCCAAACCATGGTCAGAAGTCAGCCAAGCACGGGTGGTAGCAATGGTGCCCAGATCAAGGCCGTCACGGCAATGGAGCAGGCATGTTGCCAGGTGGGGCAGAGGCCTACGCGGCCTGAGAAGCCAGCGCCAAGGTAGAGCTAGTTAGTGGAGCTTGCACCAGCCAGGTCAGCTCAACCTATCATGACGAATACGTTTGCAAGCAGCTGGAGGGGAGAAGGTGGGACGCAGCCTGCTTCTAAGGTGAAGACAATGGTGTGTGAGACTCGCTTGTGTGTGTGGCTGAGTGTGTATGGCTAGCTGTGACCACCCAGCCTGAAGCCAGCAGCACGACAAGGCAGCACGCAGCCAGATGTGCTGCTCCCATGCAAGCTCTCACCTGAGCCTGCTTCGGCTGCTAAGGCTGGCCAGGCTCACCACTTCACCAGGTGGGCATGTAAGCTTGTGCACACAGCGCATTAGCCCACCAACTGGTCATCAGCACTGAAACCTGAAGCTCTAATCCCAACAAAGTTAGGCTGCCAGAAAGTGCAGTCAATATGTGGGCCTGAACACCGTCTCAATCCAGGAAGCCTGAGGCCGTCCAGTGCAGTCTGCGTCTGCTGTGCTGCTGCTGCCACGAGCCCCTGCTGCCCTGTACCCCCCGGAAGTGATGGCACCACACAGCAGTGGTGCCCGCTGAGGGCGGCATGAGCTGCTGCCCTGTTGGCCCTGTTGCCCCTCCAGCAGCAAGAGCAGCCCAGCAGCAGCCCCAGGTGCAGCAGCAGCACTGCTGTGTGGGGACTCCCCCATGTGCTGGGACTCCCCCGCATCTGCAAGGCCCTAGCCTAGACACGTGAGTTTGAGTTCAACCCAGCCACTCAGATTGGGGTGGGCATTGACCCTGGCGTTACCCAGGCAGTCAGCGCAGGGATCCGGAGTAGCAGCTGGTACTCCCGCCGTGACACCGAGCGGTGGCTGGCTCCAATCAAGCCCCACCTCCAGCATCTGGCAGCAGCAAGTTCAGCCTGGTGGCCAACCTGAAGCACATCAGCATCCCCTGGCCACGCGGACGCGGTGTGGGAGGTGTACCTGGACCCCAAGTGGGCAAGGCAGCGGCTGAGGCTGTATGGAGCCTACGTTGCCTTGGCTGTAACAATGCTGGGGTCCTACTGCTGCCTCGCATCACATCATTCCAGACAATGCCACCAGCTGTGGGGCTGTGAGGCATGAAAAAGTCATCGGGGTGCGCCAACGGTGGACCAGGCATTGTTGAGCCAAGAACAAGGGTCTAGGTGAAGTTACCTGTCTGGTAGGAAAGGACAGCCTGACACGACTCCCCAACAGGCCGCTGCCATGTGGACAGTGACATGCACTGCTTGGCAACGCCCTGACTGCGGGTCTACAAGGTCCCTGAGGTGGGTTCAGTAGGGCCCCATGCAGCCAGCCAGCCACACAGCCCACACCCACAGGGCCTGGGCCCAACACTCCCCCACCAGCCAAGCGCATTCAAGCACACTGAGGCTGAGCAGGCAGCCAAGGCACACAGCTTACTGAGGGCACAGGCAGGAGTAATGGCAAGGCTGTCAAAAACAAACCCCACAGCAGACAGGCAGGTGGGTAAACTGGGATTCTAATGCAGCACTGAACACGCAGCGCATTGGTGGAAGCATATAACACCCATTGGAGCTGTGCTGGTGGGTGGAGCAGATGAAGCTGTCTGCTTAAGGAAGAGAGTGCCCAGGCCTTGGCTACAAGTGGCTGCGAGACTGCCCACCTCAGGCCCAGCAGGAGCAGGAGCCTGTGGCACGGTGACGTGTGTCTCGCCATGAGCTGTGTCAGATGACACCAGTGCTTGTTTGTCGTGCCAAATTGCCTAGCTGCTGCGCTGGGGGTTCAGGCAACAGCACAGGGGGTACCGACAAGCTGCCAGCTGCCAGGCACCACCACCACCAGCCTGGCCAGCACAGCACAGGGGGTGGGCACCAGTGATGGGCGATTGGGTAATAATGTAATAAGTCGGTAATACTCCAACGCCAAAAACGGTAATAAGTCGAAAAAGTGGTCCTCAAAATGAGTGAACTTTATTACTTCGGTAATAGCTGCGCCCGTCTGGTACTCCGCTTATTACTTATCCCCCAACAATGTATCCCATCTTCTGCAAACCCCAAAGCGGGCGGCTGCCCACCACAACCGAACATCCATCGCAGAACAACCACATAGAACCCACTAGGGCACAACCACATAGGACCCATTAGGGCTATGATGTTGGGCTGCAGCCCAGCCTGTTGCATGCTGACCCAATAGGGCTATGGTGTTGGGCTAATTTTGCATCCAGGTCTACAATCTCAGGTCTGCTGTACGGCCAATAAAGTAATAAAAAATCCCTGTTTTGGTGTTTGGTGGAGTAATACGTCTTTGGCGAATCGCCCATCACTGGTGGGCACCCGCAGACGCAGGGCCCAGGCTGCGGACAGTGTATCACATAGTGTGTCCTGTGGCTGGTAAATCAAGTCAAGGACCTGTGGATGGCGACTTCTGCCCATGTTGCCATGTTTGGCAACAGACGGCGGCAGCCACGCCTCCTGCAGCCAGGTGCACAGGGTGAGTGGCTGGGTCAGGAGGAAGCCGAGCCAAGCCAAATCAAGCCAGAACCCCTCCCTGCAAGCATTGCATGCTGCATACAGGACATGCATTGCTAAACCAGAACAAGATGAAGCCATGCTAGGCAGGTGGGACAATGGCCAGCCAAAGCATTGTAACCCCGGACATGATGACTTCAGTGTGATGCCTCTGCGCATAGCTGAAGAGCTCAAGACTCAGGGAGGACAAGGCTGGCAGTGCATAAGGTGGCTGGCTGCCATAGACATGGCATCATGGGTGGCACATGTCATGGGTGCCGTGCTGTGCCATGCCGTGGTCATATACTGGGACTGTATCGTGGCCGGTGAGGTGGAGCTGGGCGGACAAACAAGATAAAATGATAAGAGTAACCAACAACAATCCGAGTACCTGTGCGCATCAAGCTTACCACATGGACACATCACCCCTTGCAACATATGTGTTGCACTTTAGCAAAACCACGCCCATGCTTTCATGTTGTGCAGTCTTCACGTTTACTTTCCATGCATCCTGCGCTTCTGCTTTCACATCACCTGACTTGGTGTGAATTCCAAGCTGATGCTTGTGCCTTGCCACTGACCAGGGGTCTCAATAACGCCCTGATGAAGGAGGTGCTGCCCTCACCTCATTCTTTGCCTCTGTCACGGCATTGGCAGTCAGCGCAGCCTGCTGCCGCCACTTCTCCATCTCCTCGCTCATGAGCATGCTGCGATATGCCATTTCCTCTCGCATGCGCTCCTGCAGCCACAACCAGGCAAACCTAGGCCTGCGACCATGAGCTCGCTGGCCTTGTGCATAGCTGGCCTTGTGCCAAGCAGGTGGTGCCACTGCACCTACGGACCAAACACCGTCCAAACCCTACAAACCCACTTTCCCAAGCCCCCACGCAGCCAGGTGACCACACAGCCACCAGCCTCAGAGCCTGGACCCAGCACTCCCCCACCTGCCTAGCGCCTCCAGGCTGAGCAGGCAACGAAAACCCACCCAGCCCACCAAGGGCAGGGGTCAGGCCCAAGGCGTAGCTGACAAGGGATGGCTGGACGGCGCGACATGGCCAGGTGCGCACGGGGTGCGCCAGGTGCGCCAGGTCCGCATACCGTCCCAGCCTTGAGTGTCCCGGCCTTGTGTATTATCCACAATCACGATCTCAATATTTGTTTTAAAAATGCCTCGCTGCAGGTCACTCAAGTGCCGAATGGCTCTATGTTACGAGGCTGCAAGAAAACCAGGCGCAAGTTGATGGCAAACCTCCAGCTCAGGGTAGAAATCCCAGCGGCAGGGCAGGGTACCGCACCAGCCGGGTCAGCTTAGCAGTACAAGGCCAGCAGCCCTGTGAGGAGGAGCTGGACCATGAGCAGCCCACCAGGCGTGCAGACTGGAAGCCCCCAGCAGGGCAGGTGGAACACCGCCTGCTGCACCCACCCTGGAACCAGCAGCGTGACCAGCCAGTGCGGGGCCTGATGTCGTGCCCGGTAGTGGCCCCCCGCAAGCCGCCACAGGATCCGAGCCAGGGCCCAGCACTCCCCAGCCAGCCAAGCGCAGCAAGCGCAGCATGCGCACCAAGGCTGAGCAGGGCAAGTCTGCCAAGGCAAAGCCAGCACCACAGCCAGGCGGGTGGCTGGACAGGGACTGCAATGCAGCGCTGAACATGCAGCGCATTGGGAAGGCCAAGTGGCGCCCACTGGAGCTGTGCTACTGGCCAGAGCAGGGGAAGCTGCCAGCCAAGGGCAAGGAGTACCCTGGCCTGGGGTACAAGCGGCTGCGAGACAAGCCACCCAAGGCCCAGCAGCAGCAGCAGCAGGAGCCTGCTGAGGCACAGTAATGTGTGCCCCCTCTTTGTTGAGCTGTCATCAGCTTGCAATTAGTGCATGTTTTGTCATGCCAACTCTACATCATAGCCCTCGGGTCAGGCAATAGTGTAGGTGGTAGGCGGCTCATGTGCCATGTGCACTGGGTTTACTCCACACAGCCCGCTAACACTGTTTGAGTCGGGTCTAGGTAGTGGCTGCTAGTGGCTGCTAGTAGGTACTTCTGATCCGGCTCAAATGGAGGCCCTAGTGAGGGACAAGAGGGCTGTGTAGAGCGTGACGTTGGTTCTGCTGTTGATGCTAAGCCAAGTTGATGCTGTTGATGCTAAGCCAAGTTGATGCTGTTGATGCTAAGCCAAGTATGCTGTTTTTGGCCAAGTGTGCTCATGTGACATTGGTGTGTTCATGTGAGCCCAGCCCTTGAATCATGGCTATCGCTATATTTTAGAATGAGTCAGGCAGCCAGGCTATGGTCCTGCATGGCAACAACGCAACATTCCACACGCCCAGCTCAGGCAGCTTAACTGACCAACAGACAAGCAAGGGAGGTGGGAGGGTTTGAAACCTCAACAGGGTGAACAGGCAGGCTGGCAGGTGGCTAGGAGTGGTGAAGCCCCTGGTCAAGGCAAGCAAGGAGAGGGAGGGACTAGGTAGCTGCCAGGCAGCCAGCCAGCCACCCACCAGCTCAGCCTGCTGGGTCAGCAGCTTGGCCTGGAACTCCCCCTCCAGCCGTGCCCTCTCCAGTTGTTCGGCAGCCCTGATACGCTCCTCGCTGCCTGCCAGCACCTCTTGTGCCTTGGCCACCTCTGCCCGGGCTGCCTACGCAGGAGAGAGTAAGTGGGAGAGTGAAGGGAGTGAGGTGAGGCTGTGTAAAGCGCCTGCATTTAACCCAACCACAGCTGGCGTGGTTGTATACCTTAAATACCGCTGCTAAAGCGTCACACAACCGTGTATTTTTGCACTGTCACGGACTAGGCACAGCGAAGCATGGACGCGGTAGCAGCGCCCCATGTTAGGCCCCATGCAAGCGCACTGCCTCTCAATTAGCAGGTCGCAGTCAAGGACAGTTTTCACACAGCACCACACCAACCACAACACGCACTGCAAAGAACGGCATTGTTGGGGCCAGGGCACACAGTTGTGTTCAGTGAAGTATGGGGCTGTGCATCAGCCGTGTGGCATCCTTGGTGCTGCTTCTTGTTGCATCCACATATGTGAACACCAAACACTTGCACACTGAGACGTCCGTCATGACACCCCACTCCACTCCCACTTCTGCTTCCGACAAAAACACCAGTTTTTTGTGGTCCACGCTTAGTGTACCATGGCAATGAGGGCTCTAGGTTCAAGGCCAAGAAGCTGCTTCTTGTTGTAGCTCACTGATGTACTCATTGATTAGGAGCAGAGCAGCGGGCGGGTGGAGCAGCAGGCGCAGGGGTGAAGGAGCTGGTGCAGCACATGAGCACAAGTGAAGGGAGTGAGGTGAGGCTGTGTAAAGCGCCTGCAATTCACCCAACCACAGCTAGCGTGGTTGTATACCTTGGCCGCTGCTAAAGCATCACATGCCGCATGTTAGGCCCCATGCAAGCGCACCAAAGGGTCAAAGTAGTCCGTGATCGCTCTGTTTCAGAGCAATCCGTGATCACTGTGTGAAGATTTACTTGGAATGAGCCATGGGAACTAAGTTGCCTGAGTTGCTTGGAATAGCTAGAGACGTCAATGGGCAGGGACAGGCCCAGATGTGGCGTTGACGGCAACTGGCTCTTACCTGCAGCTCAGTCTCGAACTCTTGGCGCATCATCTCCAGCGCCCCTCGCTCCCGTTTGATGGCCGCCCGCTCCTCCTCCACCAACCGCTGCTCAGCACTGCGCTTCTTCTGCAGCTCCTCAAGTGCAGCTGTGGCGTCAAGCTCAGCAGTGATGCTTGCCTGCAGCACCACCCGGCAAGTAAGGCCACATGCATGAGAGGTCATGATGCAGGCATGGCAGCTTGTCATTCTGTCCAGTCACTGCGGCCCATGCAGGCCCGTTTTCACCCGTGCACTGAGACTTGACATGGGAGCATGCAGGGGCAGCATCAGCGCAACCACCTTGGCAGCTGCAGTGCCACGATGATGTCAAGAGGCTGATGGTTTTGATCCACCCATATGCTGGTGGGGGACATGAGCAACCATTGCCAGTGTTGCTGCGGGATCCCACCCTGTCTGTGTAACCCAGACAACCCGCCAGGCCACACCCTTGCAGCACCCATCAAAATCTTGCAGCAATATCAGCCTGGGCTTCCGACCCCCAGCGCACCTGGAGGAGCTCCTCAGCCTTCTGGCGTGCAGCCTGCTCCGCTTTGAAGTGCTTCTCAATGCGCAAGCACATGTCTTCCAGCTCCTGTGACACAGCATGCCACAACCCACACCTCAGGATACACACAACAGCTGCATGCAAACCCTGTGTGCTGTCTCCAGGTGGCAGGTGCTGCATGGGGTTGCATGCAAAGATGCCCGGCAGCCACACAGCAAGGCAGTCCATGAGTTAACCCTTAGTTGCTGGCTCGTGGTACCTGCGGAAGCAACAAAGTACCAGGGTGCTTTAGAGGTGGGCACAGTCGAAAACAGCAGGCTGTGTTCCTGCGTGGCGTTTTGTATAGGCTCAGGGGCTCAAGGACAAAGATCCAGGTAAGGGACAGGAGGCAACAGCAAGCCAAGGTGAGGGAGGGGTCCTGGCAGAGCTTGAAGCGTGGAACTGGCAGGTGGTGGTGAGGCCTCCATCCCATTCCACCATCCATGGCGGTTGCAATGAATAGTTATTTGCTGCTATGCACCTGCATTGCTAAAAATGATGCGCATAAAGATGAGCCCTCGCACAAGCATCAAGCGCTGCCAATACCACATGCTAGAGGACGCACAATCCTAGCTGCACCATTGCTGTATGTGGACCCTCTGGGGGCGAGCAGTGCAGCTCCACATCCTGTTAATGCCGGGCTGCCATGCCCCACCCACCTCTCGTGCCTTAGCCTCCATGCGCATGGCGGTGTCATGCGCCGCCCTCTCCTCAGCCACCATACCCTCAGCCAATGCCCGGGCAGCCGCAGCCACATCCACAGCCTGCTGGTTGGATGCTGTGGGAGGGTACTGAGCCTCCCAACTGCCTAGAGTGTGGGGTCTGGCAGCAAGATGGTGGGTGAGTGTGTCAGGTGGTTGATTGGAAGGGTGATTGAGAGGCTGATGCTCAGCAGGTTGATGGTTGGGAGGAGGTTTGTGGTTGGCAGGGGGGTGGCTGGGTGGAGGATGTTGCGATGCAGGTGTTGCTGCCTGGTGGTTTGCTTGCTGTAGCGGCAACTCATGGGGCGTAGACTGCTGCAGGGGCTGCGAGAGTGGGTATTGCTGCTGCTCCAGCGCCAGCGCTGTTGGCAAAGCCGGTGGCGATGGTGGGTTTGGTGTTGCTGGGTTGCTTTGAGAGGGAGGTTGCAGGCTAGCTTCAGAGGGTGGTCTGGGAGAGGGGTGGACTACATGCCCAAAGCTGTGATCCTCCCTTGCATCCTCCGCAGCTGGGTCGTCATGCTGTGCAACCCCATACACTGGCAGCAGTGCGGGATAGCCATAGTCAGGGTGTTGGGGAGGAGCCTCTTCCCCAGCACCTTCATCATCATTGTCAAGGGCCTGGGACGCCCACTGCTGATCAGGCTGGCCGGCTGACATTACATGTGGCTGGGCCTGATGCTCCCATTGCTGGCCATGCTCTGGTTCTGGAGGGGTTGGAGGTTGGTCATTAGCGTGCCAGGCAGGCGGCTGTTGCTGAGTTAAGGCAGGTGGCTGGGGTGCTGACCATGACAAGGCGTCAGCTGGGGCGACTGGGGTCAGTGTGGGTGCCAGGTCAGCTTCTGAGTGAGCTTTTGAGTGAGCTGAGTCTGTTTTTTCAGCAGTTGGTTCAGGTGGACCAGCTACAGCTACTGGGTCAGTTGGGGTGGTTAGTGTTGGAGCTGGGGCAGCTACAAGGGTCAGGGAACCCGGGGCAGGTGAGCCAGGTTGCTGCTGAGGTGTCATGTGAGCAGGCGTCATGGCATAAGGGGTGACGCTGCCCGGTGTTGCCCCTAACGGGGTTGAACCT
Organism: Haematococcus lacustris; assembly: GCA_030144725.1. Classification (NCBI taxonomy): domain Eukaryota; kingdom Viridiplantae; phylum Chlorophyta; class Chlorophyceae; order Chlamydomonadales; family Haematococcaceae; genus Haematococcus; species Haematococcus lacustris. The sequence continues at coordinate 17,525,645 of JASKMD010000029.1, forward strand.
GCAGATGAGGCTGCCTGCTGCTGAGGGGTGCCCCTGCCCACCCCCTGCTGCTGTGCGAGCCCTGCTGCTAAGTCTACACCCTCCTCACCACCTCCCCAGCCACCCTCCAAGTCAGGATCAGCCTGGGGCTCATCTGCAGAGGAAGCCAGAGCCTCAGCTGCCTGGGAGTGCACCTCATCAGGCTTCTCAGTCTCAGGCTCCTCGCTCTCACTGGCTGCGTGCAACTGTTCTGCAGGGGAGCCTGCTGCAGGTGATGGGGAAATGTGAGCTTCACACTGAGTTTCTGCAGGTGGTACAGGCTCTGTTGGTGCAACCGAACTCTCCTGAGCCAGGTCTGCTTCAGCTGGCTCCTCTGCTGTAGCTGGCTCTGCTTCAGCTGCGGGCACTGCTTCGGTTGACTGTTCAGCTGCTGGCTCTGCTAGGGCTGGCGCCTCATCAGCTGACTCTGGTGCAGCTGGCTCTGCTGCAGCTGGCCGCTCAGACGCTGGTTCAACTGCTGGGTCTGCTTCAGCTGCTGGCGCTGCTGCGGCTGGCTTCTCAGCTGCTGGCTCTGCTACAGCGGGCTCTGCTTGAGCTGGCTGCTCAGTTGCTGGGTCTGCTTCAGCTGCTGGCGCTGCTGTGGCTGGCTGCTCAGCTGCTGGCTCTGCTACAGCTGGCTCTGCTTGAGCTGGCTGCTCAGCTGCTGGGTCTGCTTCAGCTGCTGGTGCTGCTGCGGCTGGCTGCTCAGCTGCTGGCTCCGCTGCAGCTGGCCTTGCTTCGGCTACTGGCTCTGCTGTAGCTGGTTTCTCAAGTGCTGGCTCTGCTGCAGTTGGGTCTGGTGCTTCAGGCTGCTTAAATGCTGGCTCTGCTGCAGCTGGCCTTGCTTCGGCTACTGGCTCTGCTGTAGCTGGTTCCTCAAGTGCTGGCTCTGCTGCAGTTGGGTCTGCTGCATTTGGCTCTGCTGCTGTTGGCTTTGATGCAGTTGGCTGCTCAGCTGCTAGCTCTGCTAGGGCTGGCGCCTCATCAGCTGACTCTGGTGCAGCTGGCTCTGCTGCAACTGGCCTTGCTTCAGCTACTGACTCTGCTTCAGCTAGTGCCTCAGCTGCTGGCTCTGCTGCAGCAGACTCCGCTGCAGCTGGCCTTGCTTCAGCTACTGGCTCTGCTGTAGCTGGTTTCTCAAGTGCTGGCTCTGCTGCAGTTCGGTCTGCTGCATTTGGCTCTGCTGCTATTGGCTCTGATGCAGTTGGCTGCTCAGCTGCTGGCTCTGCTTCAGCTGCTGATGCTGCTGCGGCTGGCTGCTCAGGTGCTGGCTCTGCTGCAGCTGGCTCTGGTGCTTCTGGCTGCTCAGATGCTGGCTCTGCTGCAGCTGGCACTGCTTCGGCTGCTGACTCTGCTTCAGCTGGCGCCTCAGCAGCTGGCTCTGCTGCAGCTGGCTCTGGTGTGATCAATTTTGCTGCATCTGGCTTTCCAACATCCTGCTCTGCTGCAGGCGGCTCCTTTGCAGGTGACACGCCTTCACCTGTTTCCTTAGGCTGCTCAGCTATGCCTGCAGAAGGCGAAACACCTGTGGGAGTGGCATGCACTGCATCATGACTGTTGTATAGCTGTACAAATGCAAAAGATTACATACCTTGGGTACGCGAGGTGCGCTCCGGCACCGGCTCTTCAACCAGGCTCTGGTCGTGCGAGGCTTTCTGTGCCTGGTGCAGCACCGGACAATGAAATTGAAGGTCTCGAAGGGACGTTGAAGCCTCCACAGGGAGCTTACCATTCTGCTTCCTAGACTGCTGAGCCTGGACAGAGAGTTGGCGAGATGCGATGTAGTTCGGTGAAACTAATGTTTACAGCTCGAGCCTACGCCGACACCACACGGCCGCGCATATTGCAACTGAAACCAAATCAATACTTGGCTCTTCTTCTCTCCGACATGCCAACATGCCAGAAGAAATGTTAGTGCATGTCCGCGCAGGTGGGCATTCAGGATAGAATATAAGACAGTAGAAGACAGTAAAAGTCTAGGGTATTCATCCGACTCACAGCAGCTGCATTGACCCAGGGACACGAGGCCCGACAGTGTCCTGGGGCATCTTACCATTGCGGATTTGCTACAACACCCTCGTAAACCATCAATAGCTTTCTTGCGGACGATGGTAGGCACCAAAACTTGTCCTCATTGGATTTCCTGTTTGACACCCTCTGCCTCTCCAGATGGCCCTGCACCTGTGTTTGCTGCCACAGTAGGGTCCTCCAACAGAGCAGCGTTAACGCACACCACTTTGGCCTTGGCACAAGACACCTGCACATTCAGATTCAGTACCCACGTGTAGGCAGGTCATGGGCATTGCTCATGGCATGGGCTGTGGTGTGTGCTGCACGCATGTGTATGAGAGGAAGCTTCATACATGTACTTCAAGGCATGGCATGTGCACCCCTTTCCCTGCTGGTTAGGACTGCTGCTGGCATGTGCCTTGGTTTGCTGACAATCTCACATCAGCTGAACCCCCCGGAGGGCCAGTGCCTGATGGTAGCAGCTTGAAGTTGACGTTCTCCAACATGAATTGCCAGACCTGTAGGCATTGTATTGGCAACTTGTGTACAGTTGTGTACTCTGCCAATGTAGTCATAACCCTGGCTGATGCATGACCAGGCATGTCATGTTCTTGGCAGGTTTGCCACGATCGAGCAACAAGGGCAAGCACGCTAAGGGGCCTGCTGGGTTCAAGGGTGTTCCATGAGGCCCTGGTGGCTTGAGGGGGGTTGAGGGTTGACATGCACAGGGCAGCCTGTGGTTGTGCAAGCAGCATGTCACCATCATGACATGGTAGGCTCAGCCACTCACGTTGTCAAAGAACCGATATGTCTTAAGGTTGGCCTTGATCTGCGCCCGAGCCGTCACGTGGTTTCGTAGTGCATCAAGCATGGACTGCAGGTGAATGCATGGGTAAGGGTGTCACCCATCGATGGCAGCCACAACCCTGCACCACCACCACCACCACCAAAGGCAAATTGTTGTGCCAGTGAAACCTACAGCATCGAATTGGTTGGTGATGGTTAGTGCAAGCTCCTCTGATATCTTGTTTTGTGCCATCATCTCCTCGAGAGCTGCAGCCAAAACTCTCAAAGCACATGCCAGAGCAGGGACGGAGGACAGGGGAATCCAGCATTTGGACTAATGCCCCAACACACCTTCAACCAGACAATCTGCAATTCATTGCAGAGACGATGTTGCTACTTCAGCTGCCGTGGTGTTGCGCACGTACTCTGTGCACAGAACACCGGCTCACCTCCCATCATCGTTTGGCGGTACAGCTCGAAGCTCATGGCGCAAGGCTAAGAAGGCAGCCGTCTGCCTCGAAGGAAGATCTGCACTCGGCGCCCAGGGTCTCAAAAGACGCGGGATGCTCGGTAAATGGTGTGCTGCAGGCGCCGAGCATGCTAGCGCCATCGCTCCGCGCAAGCAAACAGGCTAACCACAAAATATAAGTCGGGCTGGAAACCCTTTCTAGGCTGTGTTGGATGTGGGTTGCGCTCCCCCCTTCCTACATCAGACCCAGGGGCGACAAACAGGCCATCCTGTATCCCTCTCCTCCTGTGGAGCCCCTACACTTCTCCACAAGAGTCAGTGATCGGTGTGTGTCCCTAACCTAGGTTCCTAACCCTAGGAGTCGCTAGAGCCTTACCTACCCTATGCATACTCTAGCGCACACACGTCCCCTTTGTCAGGGGCAATCGAATTGTTTGCTGTATTTGATCCATGGCATGATGCACATGTCGCTGCCGCTGGTGCCGCCGCTGCCTCTTCCGCAACAGGCCTCTGTCGCGCACGAGCACCCACTCCTGGCCTGGCCTGCCTGGGTTAGGCATGGCTGGGCGGCCCAGCCAGCTGCTGAGCTCGCGAGGGCGGCCCGGCCCGGCTGCAATGCGGCGGATGTTCAGCGCGGCTGACACGTCCCGGTCGTAGAACCTGATGCTGTTGATGCTTGTTGAGCACATCAGGCCCCGGATCCGGGACCGCGTCGCCAACGCGACATAGATCAATGCACATGTGTAAGATTTGTCCTTGCCATTCCAAGCGTTCAGTCAAGCCATGTCTAGTCTAAACGGTGCACAGTCTAGGCGACATATATGTCAACGCACATTTGTAAGAATGCCAAACCAAGTGTTAAGTCAAGCCATGTTGGATCTAAACGGTGCTGGTGTGTGAGGTGCCATTGTACAGCTATGTAATGACTCCACTCCTACAATGCAAATGCACCTGAGGCCTCTCACCTGAAGGACTCGGCATGGCCTGCCACCACGTTGGTGCGGGCAGAGCTGACCCGGCTGGTACGGAACTCATGCGCCATCACCATACGCTCGGGAAACTGCTTGCATGCCTCGCTGAGTTGGAAGCCCCTTTCTAGGCTGTGTTGGATGTGGGTTGCGCTCGCCCCTTCCTACATCAGACCCTGCATAGTGTGCCGCCTGCCTAAGCTGATGGATCTGGGCTGCTTCTTAGCTGAGTAGCTTGCCATAGTAGCTGAGTAGCTGCACTTGGTAAACCGTGTTGCCCTTACACCCTCACGCCCATTGCCCGCATCTGACGGGCTGCTGGTTGTGGATCAGTCCCGCACAACCCGGATCAGCTCAAGTGGGCGATCTACCCCAGCGCCCCGTGATTAGCCCAGGCGTGCAGACTGGGTGCTGCCTGAAGCAGAGATTCAGGGGCTGATTCAGCGGCTGCTGCACCCAGCACGAAGCCTCCGGCGTGTCAGGACAGTGCGGTGTGGTGCCGTGAGGTGGCATCTCCCCCTCCCCGGCCTCCTCCTCTGCCTACCTAACCCCTCCCGAGCTTGGCCCTGTTTCCCCACCCCAAGCTGCCCCATGGCACAGGTGGCTAGACTAGGACACCAACCCGTGCCTCACTCCATGGCATGGCGTGGTGGTGGCATGTGGTTGGGGAACCCTGCTTGCTTTTCTGCGAAGGACGTTGATCACGGAGGCTTGGGAACCCTGCCATATGGTCCTGAGCCAGGTTGCAGGTCAAGAAGCTCACGGCAACATCGAGGTCCACCCCTTAAAATCAGTTTTCATTCTTCTGCAAAGTTGCGAAATTGAAAGCCTGGGTACCGAGTGTGACGGTACGGGGTGGCGCATTGGTCTTACACCATGTTGTTGATAGTTGCTGGTCTCACACATGCGTCATACACGCGTCACCCAAGAAGAGGAGTGTTGGTGCTGCTTAGCGCTAGGCTGGATGCCTTACGGCTGACACACCTACGCACTGCGGACAGGGACATGTGGCCTAGGCGGTGGGAGGGTAAGAGGGGGGACCTAGATGATGGAGGTAAGGGGTTGGGCTGGGTGGGGGGGGCAGGCTGGTGGGCAGAGGCTGGTGGGAGAGGTATGTTGCCTGTCTGCTGAACTGCCTGCGCCTGGCCTGGCATCTATGTCAACAATGTTCTTACGTTCCTCCGACTCTGGCAAACTTTGCGTGGAGAAAGCGAAACCGGACTGGTTATTGACAGATCATACGCGACAGGCTGCGCTGTTCACACCCGGCTCTATTTGCTCCGCGTTATTCCATCAAGCATTACCTCGCGAGGCTTGCACAGCGCATCGCCGTGATGTCGCAGGACAAGGCCCAAGAGTCCGCGCCAGCCCCCTACGCTGCCGAGTTCGTTGACATGCCGCACCCAAGCTGGACCCCCGGCACGCCCCAGCCAATGCCTTTTCCTGGGGCGTCAAACGACGCCAGCGCCTGGCACTCGCTGCCCCCTTCCGAGCTAGAACCAAGTCATGCGTGTGCGTCCTCGTAGCCCAGCAGAGCCAGCAGCCTGGTCAGAGCTTCCCCATCGCACAGCAAGGGCAGCAGAGGCTCCATGCAAGCTCCGTGTTACTGTTAGCCATAACCATGTAGCCATGGATGGCAATCCCAGCCAACCAAAACTTGCAGCTATGTATGGTAGGCGCAGCCAGCCACCATTGGCAGTGCCATGTTATTTTTGTGTGGCCAGCAGAGCATGCACCCCTTTATTGTTGTGCAGACTCTCTGATGATCTCCTGTATCGTGCCTCGGCCCATTGCCCTGGTGTCATCTTGCAGTGAGGTGGGCACAGCAGAGCAGGCACCACAGCGCTAGAGGTCAGCACCCACCCTGAGTCTGCAGCGCAAACCCACCTTCACCACATTACACATCACACACCACATAGCTTGGGTGTGAGCACTCCTTCTTGAACAGCTGCGTGTGCTGGTGCTGGGTGGGGTGGGGGCCAGTGACCTGCGCATGTCTGCAAGCATTTTTCCCATAAAGCATTGAGGTGCTACTGCTGTCGCTTCTCCCGCTGCAACTGCTCCCGCTGCTGCTGCTGCTGCTTCTGTTCCTGCCGTCCCTGCTGCTGCTGTCCCTGCTGCCACTGCTGGTGCTGTGCAGGACGGCGCTGTGAACGTGTCCCCCTACAGCTACTTCAATGCAATGTAAGGCCAGCCAGGTGCAGCCGCGCCGACACTGCACCCTCAGCAGCCCTGCAGCCCTCTCACACTGTACCGGGCAGCCCTGCAGCCCTCTCACACTGTACGGCACCCAGCCGTACTGTACTAAGGGAGGTGAAAGCCATGAGATGAGGCAATCCACCAAGCAAGCAGGGAACACCTCAACTGTCACACAAGCGAAGCCAGGCCTGACACTGGAGCTGTGTGCCCAGCAGTATACATCATGCATGGCAGCCTGCACTGGGCATGGGCGGCACTGCCAAGCACGATGTGGCTGATCGAGGCTTGGGCTGGGGTCAGGGTTGGTGGGGTCTGGCTCTAGGTCATGGACAGTCAGCCAGGGTAGTGACAACAACACCATGGTCGCGCAGGAGCCCAACACCCTCACCCTCACCCTCACCCTCACCCCAACCCTCACTCTGCCCGGCACCATGGCGATGCAGGAGTCCAGGCTAGGTAGGGGCCCAGCAGCATAGGGACAACCAAGCCGTGAGGGCAGATGTCTTTGCAGGGCCACACTGCTCGAGCATATGGGTTTGTGCAGGGGCCATGCGCCGCCCATTATCTGCATCGGCATAAACAGAGCTGCAAGCAGGGGAGGGGCCAAGAAGGACACCTTGAACAACATAGAGGCTACGGGGTAGGTGGCACGGCCTGACCTGCCTGCCCTTTATGCCATGTCTATGGCTAGCCCCTGGCCGTGGCCACCCAGCCACTCATTCCTTGGCAGCTGCTAGCCAGCTGCTGTGCCGTGAGACGGGCTGTCACACACCCTGCTGTGTAGCCCTGTAGTGGGCTGCAGGGGCCCAGGCCATGGCATGCTGCTGCTGCTCCTTCTACTGCTGCTGCTGCTACTGCTGCTGGCACCCTGCCCACCTGCTGCTGCTGCTGCTGCTGCTGTTGCTGCTGCTGCTGCTGCTGCTGCTGCTGCTGCTGCTGCTGCTGCTGCTGCTGCTGCTGCTGCTGCTGCTGCTGCTGCTGCTGCTGCTGCTGCTGCTGCTGCTGCTGCTGCTGCTGCTGCTGCTGCTGCTGCTGCTGCTGCTGCTGCTGCTGCTGCTGCTGCTGCCCTGACCGCCTGCTGCTGCTGCTGCTGCTGCCCTGCCCGCCTGCTGCTGTGGCTTCTTTCCAGGTCCTTCGTGGTTAACATCATGAGTGACTGGTTCATAGAGGCTGCCAACCACTGCTGTGAGAGACGGTGATGCTGTGCCGGCACTGCGCCCTCGCTCTCACCCTCCCAGATCCCCGCTGCCTCACTCTCAGCACCTTGGTCCTCACCCTAGAGCCTTTCTTGCCATGCAGCACAGAGTGCTACTAACAGGCACAGTCCAATTTAGGCACAGTGTGTCGAGCTATGAAGGTCGACTTATGAACCCGAGGGTATGAACCTGGGCCATGCCAGTTTGAGCTGAAAACAGAATAAAGGAACGGAATAAAGCAAACAAAATAAAGGAACAATACTGGTAGGCACTGGCCGGGAGATAAGGCGAGACAACGGCAGAGGTACAGGCCAGAGTGAAGGCAGGGGTGAGGAGAGGTGAGGAGGTGAGGAGGTGGGGAGGTGAGGAGAGGAGAGTGGAGGCAGGGGTAAGGAGAGCTTGGGCCTCGGCTAGGGCCCAAGTGGTTGGTGAGGTGCACGCTAGGCTCTTGTGCTGTGGCCCTGATGCTGCCTAGCAGCCCCCTGGCAGCTGGCAGCATGGGGCGCCTGCATGGCCTGGCAGGTGGGGACTTTCCTCCGGAGGTGAACGAGATGGCGCTGGCTGGCCTCCACCCCGTGCCCTCAGTCAAGGTGAGGCCACAGCTGACCACAGGCTGACCTCCAGCTTCGGTACCAACAGCTTTGACTGGCACCACTGACCAGTCTCTTTGACGGGTGACAGCCAGCAGCAGCTCAATGCGAAAGCAGCAGCAGCAGCAGCAGCAGCAGGCGCCGCCAGGGCACATGAGCAGTGGGAAGGGAAGGAGCTAGTGGCAGTAGCAGCAGCAGCAGGCGGTAGCAGAGGCATTGCTTAAACTAAGGTCAGATCATCTTGGTGAGGTCCCACACACATAGGTAGCGCAAATTGGGCCCCAGCCCCAGCCCCAGCCCCAGCCCCAGCCCCAGCCCCAGCCCCAGCCCCAGCCCCAGCCCCAGCCCCAGCCCCAGCCCCAGCCCCAGCCCCAGCCCCAGCCCCAGCCCCAGCCCCAGCCCCAGCCCCAGCCCCAGCCCCAGCCCCAGCCCCAGCCCCAGCCCCAGCCCCAGCCCCAGCCCCAGCCCCAGCCCCAGCCCCAGCCCCAGCCCCAGCCCCAGCCCCAGCCCCAGCCCCAGCCCCAGCCCCAGCCCCAGCCCCAGCCCCAGCCCCAGCCCCAGCCCCAGCCCCAGCCCCAGCCCCAGCCCCAGCCCCAGCCCCAGCCCCAGCCCCAGCCCCAGCCCCAGCCCCAGCCCCAGCCCCAGCCCCAGCCCCAGCCCCAGCCCCAGCCCCAGCCCCAGCCCCAGCCCCAGCCCCAGCCCCAGCCCCAGCCCCAGCCCCAGCCCCAGCCCCAGCCCCAGCCCCAGCCCCAGCCCCAGCCCCAGCCCCAGCCCCAGCCCCAGCCCCAGCCCCAGCCCCAGCCCCAGCCCCAGCCCCAGCCCCAGCCCCAGCCCCAGCCCCAGCCCCAGCCCCAGCCCCAGCCCCAGCCCACTTGCACACTGCACGGGCCCTGTACAGGCCCTGCGCTGACCATGTGCAGCGAACACTTGTCATGCACCCAGGACACAGCTTTCCAAGTGCCAGTGCATGGTGATCACACAAGTGCAGACAGGCTTGACTCGGCTGGCGGCAGTCTGGGATGGGTTAGGGGGTCATTGTAAGCTGTGCAAGTGTGTGTCAGTCCTCGACACTAAGCAATGACCCTGTTAAGGATGGCAGGTGGTGGCTGGGGTATTCGGCACACAGGCCAGTCGCCTGCAATTCAAAAATACCATGCCTGCTCAGACAAACATATCTATTCAAGGAAAAGAAGGGCAAAAGTGAGGCTAAGAGTGAGATTCGACCTTGGGGGTTCGGGTAAGGACTGTTGCAGCGGGCAACATGCACCTTGTAGGGACTTCAACCCATGCCCGCGCTCTCATCAAAAGAATGGCAAGCCATACAGGACAGAAACTGTTCACCTTAAGCACATCCTTTGCCCCTCCACCTCCCCACCCTACCCTACGCCACCCCACACCACGACGTAACAGCCAAGCACAGGACTGGTCAATTTCCAAAACACATGTGCCTGGTGGTGAACTGGCTGTTTAGGGTCTGTGGGGCTGGCTGTTTGCACCATGCCTGCTCAGGTCAAGGCACCCAGGCTGGCTGAGTCAGCCATACACATGGAGTGCAAGCTGCGGCAGGTAGTGGACATCACCAACGCGTAAGTGCCTGCAACAAACGCCATGCAGGCAGGCAGGCGGGTGGGCGGGTGGGCGGGAGGTAGGGAGGTAGATCAGGCAGTCTTCTTCATTCTTTCATTCTTTGGCCCCACCTTTCAATTCCAGTTCTCGCAGCCATGCAGCAGGAAGCCTTGTCCCTTGTTCACTCCTCCCTAGCCCTTTCCTCGTCTGGAGCACTTAGACACTGTTGCATGTACTAGCGCTAGCTGTGGCCCATGCATGGTGCATTAGGTGTGACTTCATGGCTCATGACGGGGTCCAGAACTGCACTGACCTTGGGGTGCTCCTCCCCTCCTGCTCCTGTATGTGATGCCCAGGGAGGGCAAGCCCAGCACTGCCATCGTAATTGCTGAGGTGGTGGTGTTCCACGTCCATCATGGTGTGACCATCAAGTCACCCACAGGTAAGCTCACACCTCACTGGTCACTCACACCTAGACAGGGTGTTATTCTATATGTTGTTCCCCATCACGGCACATGCAGTTCTTGGTTGCCAGATGCAAACCCCTCCCGTTCATAAGGTTTTGGTGTTCCATGCCTGTCAACGGTGGGTCAGGATCTAGGTCAGGGTCAAGGTCGGGCTCAATGTCAAGGTGAAGGTTAGGGTCAAGTGGGTGTCGTCAACACACTCATGCCAAACAGCATCCTGCATTGGGCACATGGCCACGTGGTTGGTCACTGCCCCCTTCTTCTATGTGTATGTGTGACTAAACATGGAGGCACACATGGGGGCTGGAATCAATGGCGGTCGCCACTCAACATCACCGTCACATCTGTTGAGGCTGCTGGTCTAGTGCGCTGCAGGCAAGCTGGTGGTGGACCCTGTAGCCCTCGCACCAATCAGCAGGATGGGCGGCACGACGTATGCGCGCACCACACAGTTGTTTGACATTGGGCGACCGAGCGCCGCACAGGCGCAGTTGGGCCCAGCGGACTACACGCGGCCTCACGTGCAACAGCCCGCAGCTGGTGCGGCTACGGCCGAGGCGGCTGCAGTGAAGAGCGCGTCGGGACAATTCTCTACCCTCAGCTAGAAATAAACGGGGTACTTCCGTGCCGCCACTTATGGCTAGTATGGTTTCCAGGGTAGCACGCTGAAGCGCTGCGCATCATGACCGAAATGATTGAGACATGTTGCATAAGCTGTAGCATTTTTATGTATGGCACGCGCTGCACAAAACGCGCCTGCACCCAATCCTGCTGCCGCCACAGCCACCGGTATGCGACGATGGTTTTCGCTGATAGAGCAGCCAGCCGTCAGGCTGCCCTTCCCTACAAGGGCCTAGGCTGCTCACGTAGAAATAAAGAAACAAATTAACCCTAGAATATCTTGGGCTGGGGTAGTAAAAGCGATGAAGCTCCACTTGAACTTCCAGCGCATTAGGGGGAGCATGCAGCGTCCACTGGAGCTGTGCCAATAGGAGGGCCCATCCCCAAGCCAGGCCCTCTCTGCCCAGGAGCCACCCCTTCCCCTAGCCCAGGCCGCCACTGCCCAGGAGCCACCCCCTCCCCCCGCCCAAGACCAGCCCCCCTCTGCTACACCTGGCCCAATGCAACGACCCCAGGCCCCCCCACGGGGCAGGTGGCTGGACCAGGACATTGAAGGATACACTTGTACGCCTGTGTACGCCCATTTGTGCTTTGGAACAGATTGTAACATTCTTAACAGATCGGCAATGTCTGGAGCAACAGTTGGGAGATCCAAATATACAGGCAACAACCACTCACACACAACAGCCACTCGTTAGCACAGCAGCAACCTGGGCCTGGCAGGTGCACACATTAGAGCTAGTAGGGGTCCCAGCACCTCCCTCATTAGCCCAGCGGGCAACAAGCACCAACGGGATGGTAGGAACTTCACCCCATGCCCGCGCTCTCATCAAAAGAATGGCAAGCCATACAGGGCAGAAACTGTTCACCTTCAGCACATCCTCTGCCCACCCCACCCTACCCTACGCCAGCCCACACCACAACGTAACAGCCAAGCACAGGCTTGGTCAGTTTCAAAACACATGTGCCTGGTACTGAACTGGCTGTTTAGGGTCTGTGGGGCTGCAATTGGCAGTAGTGGCCTTACTGCCCTGATTGGTTGTTTTAGGCTAGACTTGTGGCACCACACATGTCAGCAGCATAGCAAGGGGCGGTGGCAATGGACTACATCCATGCTTATCTGGTGGCACAGGGCTGAATCCATGCTTACCTGCCAACAGCATACTGCCAAAAGTCAGCTCGTCCCTGGCAAAAGAGGGGACTTAGTTTGGCATATGGCGGGCCCCTCAAACATAGCCAAGAGCGACAGCCACAAGCATGTGGCATTCGCAAGCCTATGGCAAACCCATGCTAAACTAGGCCTGCATGACCCCATGCCTCAAGCTTGCCTGGCAAGTCTCCCCACCCCGATGCTGCACACTGCACTGCTGCCTGAAGGCTGTTCCTGCTGCTGATGTACAGGCCCGTCACTCTCAAGGGGGCTAACTGCTGTGTGATGTGGTTGCTGCCTCTCCCGCACTCCCTGACAACTCAGACGCTATTTGCCGATCATGCCCATGTGAGACCTGCTGCCGCAGCTGCTACATGCTGGGCAGTCCTGCCAGCTGCCTGGTGCGCATCACGGCACCAGAACCCAACCTGGCACCAGAACCCAATCCCATACCTTTGTTTACCCACATCTACCATCTGGGTGTGGTGGTGGCAGTGCTGTGGCTGTAGCAGCTTTGTCTGCCCATCGCAGGCCTGCAGGTCCATCAGCTGGCTCCCAACAACCAGCCTGACTAAGGGTCCAGCCCTCGAGGCCAGCAGCGCTGTGCTCCGCTCCATCTCACTCGCAGCGCCTGCTGCCTCCCTTGCCGCCCATGCACAGCTGCTAGGTACCAAGCAGCCCCTCGTGCACCTATTGTCTACTGCCTAGCTCCTTCAGACAAGCTGCTTGCACCCCAGAACACACAGCCTATGCTGCTTGCGCCCCAGCATACAGCCTGTGCTCAGCTTAAGCTCCAGGAGCGCAGCCCAGGGAGGGTGGCAGTGCAGGCCCTGCTGCCTTCGGCACTCTGTGATCTAGCTGATCATTTCCCTGCATGTCCTGCCCAACATCTAGCTGCTGCACTGCGCATTGTGGGCAGTACCACCACCAGCACCGCACTTCCATCTGCTGCTCCAGCTGCTCATACTCAGCTGTGTGAGTCACACTGCTGCTGGGTGCTGGGTGGAGCTAAAGCTGCAGGGAAGCTGGCCTTGCCAGCTCAATTGTCCCACGCATCCCCACCCCCACCATAACCCCCACGGCCACCCCCATAGCCACCACCACCTCCATACCCACCCCCACCATAGCCCCCGCCCCCATAGCCGCCCCCGCCCTGGTATCCGCCCCCACCATACTCCTTGCGGGCATCCCTGCCGCCAAACCTGCCACCACCCCTGCGGCCCTTGCCACCAAAGGAGGGAGCACGGGCTGCATAGTTCTGCAGCCAGCCAGGGACCGCCTGGTTGGTCTCTGTCAGCACCTCCAGCAGAGCTCGGGCCATAGGGGCGTCATTGTCGCTAAACAGGGCGGTGGCCAAACCCTGAGGCAAGCAAGACATGGGGTGAGCGACCAGCCAGAATGAGGCTGATTGACTTTGCCGCCTCACACAGGACAACGTACGGAGCAAGAGTGACAGTGGATAGTTAGATGAGAGACCAGCTTGGGAAGTGCCAAATACAACACACCCAAACAGTTTGGTGCTGGCTATAGGGTGCCTGCCTGGGCTGCTTGTGGCTCCAGCTCGGCCACAGACCATGCCAATGAATAGAAGGCCTGGGTGCCTATGGAGTGGAGACAAGAGCAAGCAAACTAGCTCACCATGTGCCATAACACCCTAAGGCACAGTCTGCTGCATCTGTGCTAGTTTTGCAGCCTGACCAAGAAAGCCAGTGGATCACCTGTGTTGCTTCACATCCTTTACAGCCAATGCCAATCCTTTACAATGCCATCCCTGAGTCAGACCACAGCTGCACCTAGTCCTGCTGCTATGCTTTCCAACTGCTGGCGCCAGTACAGCATACTCCTGGCTGCACAGCATGTGCACTGCCTTACCTTCTTGCCAGCACGACCAGTTCGGCCAATGCGGTGCACATAGTCGTCAATGTCCTTGGGCAGATCGAAGTTGATGACGTGGGTGACGTGCGGGATGTCCAGGCCTCGCGCCGCAACATCAGTGGCCACCATGATGGGGGTGCGCCCGCTCTTGAAGGAGCGCAGAGCCTGCAACAGTGCCCAGCACTACACCTGACCCACCACCATCTGCCCATACTGACACATAAACCCACACACTGCACACTGGTACAAGCAATGGCTGAGGACAGCCAGGAAGCACAGCACACTTCAGGTGCTGGTGCTGCCAGTTCTACTGCTGGAGTCATGCTGTCACTGCTGGTGTGGTTAACATGCTGGCATATAGGCATAGCACCCGCTGCCCTGCTTACCGCTGCCCTGCTTACCGCTGCCCTGCTTCCTGCTGCCCTGCTTCCTGCTGCCCTGCTTACCACTGCCCTGCTTGATGCTGTCCTGGTAACCGCTGCCCTGCTTACTGCTTCGCGCTGGTCTTGGGACCTGTCTCCATGAATGGAGGTGGCTGGCAGGTTGTTGTAGCACAGGTAGCGCTCCAGCTCGTCTGCCCCTCGCTTTGTCTCTACAAAGACCAGAGTCAAGCCCTGGGAGGGGCAGACACAAACATGCAAGCAAGCCACAACAGCACACGAGTAAGAGCCACAGCCACTGCCTGTCCCTGCTTGTAACCCTTAGGCCTGCTTGTAACACCATGCAGGTCACAACAGTGGATTGACACAGTGCTACACAAAGCACCACCTTTGCAAAACACCACACGGTCAGGATTCTGTCCATTGTCTGCATGCATGCACATGGTAAGGAAGAAAGTGGCATGCACCACCAGTTATGCCATGTTCTCACTGCTTACAGTTGCCGGCGACAGCGGCAATCAAAAGGGTGCACATGGTTGCCCATGATACAGTGCCGCTTGACTCCCCTGCCTGGCAAGCCATACCTCGTCAAGCTGTGCAGGTAGAACCACAGAAGGTGCTGCTTTAACCGCCCTGCCATATCAGACCTAGCTTACCTCCACAGTGCTGACCAGGTCCATCAGGGTGTTCTTCTTCTCGTCTTGAGTCACCAGCTCCACATGCTGCACGATGAGGTCGGTGGATGAGCCCACACGGCCCACCTGGCAGCAGCAGCAGCAGCAGCAGCAGCGACGGCAGCAGCAGCAACACTGCAGTGATGACAGCAGCAGTGGCACAGGCAGCATAAGTTTCTGCACTCCGCTAGATACCAACATCATCATCATAACATGGCATCGACAAACTCCGTAAGCTATGAACAGGCTGCCACCAACATCCCCACAGCCAGGCGGCCTGCTGGTCGTGCTTTATTGTCTGGGCTGGGCTGGGCTGGGCTGGAGCAAGCAAACAGCATGGCTCACCGTGAGGAAGACGTAGTTTGCCAGGAAGTCCCCTGCCAGGCGCTGAATCTCCTTAGGGAAGGTGGCACTGAACATCAATGTCTGACGCTGCCCAGTCCGCAGCATGTCTTCCTGCTCCACAATCCTGCCAACAGCAGCAGCAGCAGGAGCAATGCTCGCAGCCAACAGCCACAGACAGTTTATACCTTGTCATAGGGTGTGCGTTGAGGATAGATCGGGCAAGGACGTGGAATGCGAGCTGGAGGCATCCAGACAAGAACAGCTGGCTCCTACTCAGGACCACAATCACACCTGCGGATCTGGGGTTCAAACCCCATGTCCAGCATGCGGTCTGCCTCATCCAGGCACAGGAACCGGACTGCACTGAGGCCCACCCGGCCACGCTCGATAAGGTCACTGAGGCGACCAGGGGTGGCCACCAGGATATCACACCCCCGCTCCAGGTCACGGAGCTGCAGAGTGTGCAAGCCACGCCATCAGCCTTAGTCCCTCTCTAGCATGCCAGAACTCAGAGCTTGCGGCAGAGGCAAACGCAGCACAGCAGCAGCAGTGGTGCGCCAAGTGGGCAGGGGAGGTGATGGATACATATGATTGTGCAGACAGGACGTGCACATGACATGCACATGGTGGTGGTGATGCAGACTGCATGCTAAACTGTGACTGCTCATGAAAGATGTGCACCGCCCTGTACTCCGGACACCTCATGGGTTACAGAAGCTTCATCAGCCTTCCCTCGCACCTGGTTCACCACAGGCGCTCCACCATAGATGACCACTGGGCGGATGCCAGTCTGGAATGTGAACTTGCGCGCCTCATCATAGATCTGGGACGTCAGCTCCCTGGTGGGGGCCAGGATGAGGGCATATGGCATGGCCTTGCGGGTACCTCGACCTGGTGGCTGGTAGTTCCCCAGCAGCATGCTGGCGATGATGGGGAAGCAGAAGGCTGCGGTCTTGCCTGAGCCCGTCTGCAGAGCCACCAATAGACAGAGCAGCACCATGGCCTCCACACACAGGCCTCCTCCTCTGCTAAAAACAGCCAACAGGCCATGCACGAGCTGTAGCATGCGCCCAGGCCAGGCAGCCAACTTTGGGTTATGGTAACCCCCTCCACAATGCCTGCCATGCCATTGAGCACTGCACTTGCTGAAGGATGCATAGCTGCCTCTGTCTTTCTCGCTGTGCTGAGCTGACACCTAGCATTATAAACCCTCCGTGTCCATGCTGCATTGCTTCACCATGAAGGCGTGCTGCATGCTGTAGTTTCACGAATCTAGCATGCTGACCTGAGCGCATGCCATCAGGTCCCTGCCGCCAATGCCGATGGGCAGAGCATACCGCTGCACTGGGGTGGGCTTGGTGTACTTGCACCGCCTGATGTTGTCAAGCAGAGCAGGGGGCAGGTTGCAGTCTTCAAAGCTGCTAATAGGAGGTGGGCAATCCTTGCCAGATGTCTCCACAGGGATGTCCTCGTATACATCAAAGTTGATGCCAGTATTCTCCGTGCCATACAGAGCATCAATCTCTGCCTTCTCAGTGTCGGCCTTCTTAAACGGGTCATCGTAAGCTGGCCTGTGAAGAATGCAGGAACAGGGGAACACCATGCATGCAACGTAAGCTGGTGCTTGACTGGGCTTCATGTTCTCCCTTCTGTGCAAACCTGGCTGTGCCCACCTGCCCTCGTAGCCGCTGGACACGCCACCTCCTCTGCCTCCTCCCATGTAGCCCCCACCGCCACCTGACGCTCCGCCAAAGCCGCCTCCTCCGCGACCACCTGCGCCACCTCCTCCGTAGCCTCCTCCTCCATAGCCTCCCGCCCCCCCGCTGGGATAACCTCCCCCGCGAGGACCTGCACCTCCGTAGCCTCCTGCACCCCCGTAGCCACCTCCGCCATAACCCCCACCACGGGGCCCACCTGGCACAAGTCAAGAAAGCAATGCAGATCCAAACAGTCAGCTCGCTGCATTAAGTACATTCGAGAGCACAGCCGCGCAACAATAATGTTGTGAAATGATACAAGTTTTGATCGTAGCATCTGGGCTCTCAATCTCAGAAGATGGTTAAAGCGTGCTGTTGTTCAACCGTATTCTCACCATTCATCGACCGGTTGTAGCCCCCAACGGGGCCGCCTGGGTAGTTCCCGCCCATGGGGCCACCACCGCCGTCACCATTGAAGCCCATCCCGCCCATGGGTGGAGGGGCGGGGACGCCACCAGCCCGCAGGTGCGGAGGGACATACTGACCGCCAGAGTATGCCATATGTCGTTCTGTGCTTATGTGCCCGGCTAGCACAGCTAGGAAAAGATCGTGGAAGGGACAAACCTCAATAGCGACAGGCAGTTGGTTAAGTTAGTTAACCGATTTAGTAAATGCACGCAGCAGACAAACAAAACTCATACACCATGGAATAACTTGTTTGCCCGTAAATAACTACACACAGCTACTCCAAGCAAGTTGAAGCATCCTCGGTTACACCCTGGATGACTGCAAACCCCACACCGGTTGCATTTCCCCCCTAAATCATTGGCCACCTCATCAAAACTAGCACCATTCACAGGCTGACAGCCCTCTTGTCCCTCACTAGGGCCTCCGTTTGAGCCGGATCAGAAGTACCTACTAGCAGCCACTAGCAGCCACTAGCAGCCACTATAACTAGACCCGACTCAAACAGTGTTATTGGGCTGTGTGGAGTAAACCCAGTGCACATGGCACATGAGCCGCCTACCACCTACACTATTGCCTGACCCGAGGGCTATGATGTAGAGTTGGCATGACAAAACATGCACTGATTGCAAGCTGATGACAGCTCAAATGGGGGGGCACACATTACTGTGCCTTAGCAGGCTCCTGCTGCTGCTCTTGGGCCTTGGGGGGCTTGTCTCGCACCCGCTTGTAGCCCAGCCCTGGGTACTCCTTGCCCTTGGCTGGCAGCTTCCCCTGCTCTGGCCAGCAGCACAGCTCTAGTGGACGCCACTTGGCCTCCCCAATGCGCTGCATGTTCAGCGCTGCATTGCAGTCCCTGTTCAGCCACCTGCCTGGCTGTGGTGCTGGCTTTGCCTTGGCAGCCTTGCCCTTGCCCTTGCCCTTGGTGGGCTCAGCTGCCGGCTTGCTGCGCTTGGCTGGAGGGGGGGTGTTGGGCCCTGGCTCTGAGGGTGCTGGCTCTGTAGCTGCCTGGCTGCTGCGTGGGGCCTGTGGGGGCCTGCGGGGGGCAACTGGGCACCTCATTCTGTGCAAACTACTAGGCCCTGTGCATTGTTGCAGGCCCGACTATCAATGCCCCGCCGGTGCTCTGCAGCCCGGTGCAACCTCTGCTTGCCCTTAAACAGCCGGTCATTGACCCGCTTGTAGCCCTACTGGTACTCCTTGCCAATGGGGGGGAGAGCCTCCCCGACCTTCCAGCTGCACAGCTCCAGTGGGCGTTGCATGCTCTCACCAATGCGCTGGGAGTTCAGGCATCCTTTGGTGTCCCGGTCCAGCCACCTGCCCCATGGGGGGGCCTGGGGTGGTGGGGCTGGGCCAGGTGCAGCAGGTGGCTGGTCCTGGGCAGGGTGGGCCTGGGCGGGGGGGTCCTTGGCAGGGGGAGGAGGGGCCTGGTTAAGGGGGCCCTGGGCTGGGAGAGGGAGGTCCTCGGGGGGAAGGGGGGGTTGAGTGGCACCTCATGTCACCTCTGCAGGCCCCATACATACTGAGCATGCCGCAGGCTCCAGGCTGGGCGCACCAACCGCTCGATCACATGGCCTGCTGGGGGTACCCAGTCTGCGGGCCTAGGCCGGTCAATGGGCAGCTGCGGCTCACAAGGCTGGGGGGCTTGCACAGACGAGCTGACACGGCTGGTGCGGAACTTATCCACGATCACCAGCCTGTCACTGTCAGGCCTGTCAAACGTGAAGGGCCTGCATGGCTGCTGCACCACCTTGGGGAACCCCTCCCGCACCCCCTTGGCCTTCCACCCACCCTGACTGAAGTGCTGGTGCCGGTGTGGGGTTTGTAGTCATGAAGGGTACGACCGAGGATGCTTCAGTGTCATCATAGCGGAGCGAGATTACTCACAGTCGAGCAGGTGGTTCCATATTGTTTGTCTGACAAGCACTGTAGCCTACAGTGTAGGCCTACACGACGAGCTGACACGGCTGGTGCGGAACTTATCCACGATCACCAGCCTATCACTGTCAGGCCTGTCAAACGTGAAGGGCCTGCATGGCTGCTGCACCACCTTGGGGAACCCCTCTCGCACCCCCTTGGCCTTCCACCCACCCTGACTGAAGCAGCCCGCACCGCCACTCCCCTCACCCGGCCCTGATCGGCGGGGTATTGATGGCATTCGAGCATGAAGCTGTTAGTTTTGATGAGGTGCCCCGTGGTCTAGGGGGAAAGAGTGCCACCGGTGTGGGGTTTGTAGTCATGAAGGGTACGACCGAGGATGCTTCAGTGTCATTATAGCGGAGCGAGATTACTCACAGTCGAACAGGTGGTTCCATATTGTTTGTCTGCCAAGCACTGTAGGCCTACACACCTTGGTGCCTAGAGTGCTCAGGTAGTTTGTACTGAGGCAGCACCGTATGGTTCTCTCCTTACACCGTATGGTAAGCGGAAGCGTACGCATAAACTAGTGGGTCATCATTTTGCATCATCCGCATGCCCACCTTCTCAATGGGTTTCGAACCATGAACCCAGAAGTGGCGGACGTTGCGACTTTTAGCTGGCATTCTCATTGCATTTCGCGACAGGATGGCTTTCGCGTAACTGAGCGCAACCTCCGACAGGATGGCTTTCAGCGTTTCGACACGGTGCCCGCATCCGAAGCTGGGGCAAAGTGTTCATTGGCTTGCGTCTGGCCTCCCGTCTTCATTGGTTGGTCAAACCCGGCGACGGCCCTTGTTTGCGCCGCAAGTGGCAGCAATTGAGCGAGCGCTGACACCCCGTGGAGATGACCAGCTTGACCGGGCCTTGCACACTGTCGCTGATTTTTTGGACGAGGGTACTGAGGTTCTGGAGACAGCCCACACCGAACCACTGGTCTGCGAGGGACCAGTGTTTCAATTGCCCTTGGATGTTGCAGCTCACCTGGGCAGCATGCTAACGACGGTAGGGTGTTTCTTTTCATGCAAAGAGTGCCGCATGCTGTTCTTTGGCAAATGCCTGTGTTGCTGATGCTGACCTGATGGTCGATGCTGACTTGCAGACCTCATCATGGAGACAAGCTGCATCACGTTTCTGTGTCAACTGTCATACCCCAAGTACTGACAAAGAGTGCCCCGTCTGTGG
Organism: Haematococcus lacustris; assembly: GCA_030144725.1. Classification (NCBI taxonomy): domain Eukaryota; kingdom Viridiplantae; phylum Chlorophyta; class Chlorophyceae; order Chlamydomonadales; family Haematococcaceae; genus Haematococcus; species Haematococcus lacustris. The sequence goes on from JASKMD010000029.1 coordinate 17,546,223, forward strand.
TCATGAGCCCAAAGCAGAAGCCGTGCTGCTGGGATCAGATGCAATGCTGCAGTTCAACCAGCATATGCAACAGCAGAAGAAGCAAAACGCAGCCAAGCAGCAAGGAAGGTTAAGGCAGAACGCGTCCAGTAATGTGGCACTGTCATTTGATGAGAACATGCTGCTCCACAGAGGATCCCTGCCCCCATGCCCAGAACGGTAAGTGCCCAGCTCTGCCCACAACACAACACAGTACCCCCTTGCCAGGCAACGCACGTCTGCACTACACCTGCTTGCAATAATGTCAGATCACTTGGCTCTTGATGATGCTATGTGTGCTCAGGCCTGAGAGACTGCAAGCCATTTTGACCCGGCTCGAGGCTATGGGTCTCACCAGCCGATGCCGTATTGTGCCAGCGCGTGAAGCCACACAGCAAGAGTTGATAGCAGTCCACAGCCCTGACCTGTTGCAGGCACTTTCAGCGGCCTCAGCTCTAGCAGCTGCTGCCACAGCGCCTGCACATGATTCCAGCAGTGGTGGCAGTGCCAAGGGTCGTGCATGGCGTGGCAAGTCCACAGCCATATCGCCAGCCTTGCTCACCGCACATGCCACAAGCAGCACCAGTTCAGGAGATGCAGTGCTGTACCCAGACTCGCTTTGCAACGCGCACACCTACAAGGCAGCGTGCCTGGCAGCAGGCAGCTCCGCAGCCATGGCTGAGGCTGTGTTCCTAGGCCACATGGACGCAGGCCTCGCAGTGGTGCGGCCTCCAGGTTAGTCCAGGGGTGTTGTTGTACCCCTTGTCCGCTGGCCTGCGCCTACTCATGCGCTGGTTTGACAGCTACTATGTGCTCTTTGCTATGCTCCGTGTGTAGAACGTGTCATTGCAGCTCCGCTTTAGCTACCGCGTTGCCACTTCAGCAGCAGCAGCAGCAACCCAGCAGCAAAGGACTGGGGGCGCGGGACCTTACTCCGGCGTCATGCCTCCATCCACAGCATTTACATCTTCCCAATGTGCTGTGTACCTTGCAGGTCACCATGCCACTTACAATACAGCGCAGAGCGGGTGCTACCTGAACAACGCAGCCATTGCAGCGCGGGCTGCACAGGCTGCAGGGGCCCAGCGAGTGATGATTGTGGACTGGGACATCCACCATGGCCAGGGGACCCAGGTGCCTATGCCTGGCTTGCTGTCGCCCTGCTTCCTGCCAGTCAGTGCAGCAACACCTCAGGAAGAGAGACTGTATTGGCATGCTTGGGCTGTGTCAACTGCAGGAGATCTTTGAGGAGGACACCAGCGTGCTGTTTGTCTCCATGCACCGCGCTGACGAGTGAGTGTGGTGACACCAGCCGAGCAGGTGTCTTGCCCAGTGCTGGCTTTAGCGATCTGGCTGGTCCCAGGCGCTGTATGGTTAGTGCATGGCATTATCTTGTAGTGTGGGTTTGCTCTATTGCCTTGCTTGTCTACTAGTCTGTCTGCTTATCCACCTACCTGCCCAAGCACCTGGTTCCTGACAACCTGCCTGACAGGCCACGCTGCCACCACCCTTGCCTGCCAACCTGTCCACCCTGCTGCCTGCCTACAGGGAATACTACCCTGGCAGTGGTATGGTCACGGATGTGGGCGTGGGGGACGGGGAGGGCTACACCGTCAATATTCCCTGGAGTGACAACAGCATCCAGGACTCGGACCTTCTGCAGGCCCTCATGCACGTGGTGCTGCCCATCGCCTATGAGTTTCAACCAGAGCTGGTGATCGTGTCAGCAGGCTTTGACGCAGCGCATGGCGACCCACTAGGTAGGTCTGTTATTGCTGCTCATGTCCCCCATGCAGCAAAGCTAGTAGCAGCTTCATAAGATGCTGTGGGTTTGCAGCTTACTACAATTGTTTCGAGCATCCGAACAAGTAGGCCACTGAGACGACAGCATGAACCATACATCATGCTGTCGTTGGCCCATTGTGCAGCAGCAGTTCATCAGCCTTGTTTGCAGCATTTTGCGCTGAGTGTGGCTCTTTGCACAGCTGTCTCTGGCTGAGACTTTATGCATTGGATGCCATGCCTTGACTAGACTGCTTTCACTCAATGGTCCATATGGCTAGTGTGCTGCAGCCATGCCCTGCGGTGTGTTAATGTACGAGCTCATGACAATGAGTGCCATGCCCTGATGCCTCTTTTATTGAGGTGCTGCCAACGACAGCAGTAAGATGACAAAGGGGAAGCAAGCTGATGACAATGTCCATGCTGTGGCCTGCTGCCTGCCCTGGCAGGTGGTTGCTCCATCAGCCCTGCCTGCTTTGCCCACATGACACACCTGCTCAAGGGCCTGGCACCTACCATGCTGCTGCTGGAGGGCGGCTACAACCTTGACGCCACTGCAAGGTGGGACACAGCCATCAATTGTAACCCATGCTGGTGATGCCCTGCTTGCCATTGTGACCCATGGCAATGTGCGGCAACAAGGCCAATACTATGGGTGCTGTTAGGCTCCTTGTGCCCGTGGGTTGTTGTGCAGCAAGGTGCTTGGTGTTTGTCCTCCTCCTTGCGTGCCTGTGACCCTTGGCTTGCATAGGACGTTCTATTAATGTGACCAGTAGTCATGTGTCTCATGATGATAGCTGTGCAGTATGTGCTGGTGGCGGTGGTGGTAATGAGAGTGACGTGCTGCTGCTCCTGTTTGCGGTGCATGTCAATCAGGTGTGTGGAGGCCTGCCTGCGTGTTTTGCTGGGAGAGCGGCCCCCTCCCCTGGCAGGGGCATGGCAGATGAGCAAGGCAGGCACGGTGGCGGTCATGAACGCCATGCAGGTCAGTGTACCTGGTTGATATGCCACGCCCCATCAATATCCATCCCTGTATTGTCATATACATGGTCGAGGACATACTGATGGTATGGGGGTTGAGGTGACATGCTGCGCCTGCTAGCTGTGCAGTGCTGCCACCTGAGCTTCCTCCTGAGGCATTCTACTGAGTGGGCACTTCACTTGTATGCAGCTTAGCAGAAAACGTTTCATGAATGCCACTGTCGCGCTGACAATGGTGAAGATTTAGTTGTTGGCGGTTGTGGTGAGAGGCCTGCACCTGTCTTGCGGCATGCAGATGCAGAGTGAGTTCTGGCCCAGTGTCCGGCCCTGGAGCCTGAATGGCTGGATGGGAGCTATCAAGGAGCAGCAGGAGGCACAACAAGACAATGCCCAACAGCAGGACAGCCCTCAGCCAGCCGCCAAACCAGCACTAGAGAAGTCAGAGGAGGGTGTGGATCACAGTGGGAATGGTGCGGTGGCCACACAGTCAAACCTGCAAGGCGCAGCGCAAGGGGCAGCTGCCAGCATAGCGCTCCCTGGAGCAGGAGGGATGGACCATGCGTTGCAGGTGGGGGACTGCTACTGCGTGCCATCATCGCATGCAACACATAATCGCACGCAACACATGTCACACCTTTCTTCCCGGCCATCATAGCATTGGCTTGCACACTAGCAAGTATGTTTGTCATAGTGCCTTATGCAAAACTGGTACGTGCACCTGGAACATTGTACTGCTCGCTGTCCCATGCAGCATCCTACATTGTGTGTAAGTTTCGAGCTGTGTAACATTTGCTAAGGCGCTGTGACGCCAGCCAAGGCTTGGGGTCCTGCACGACCAAGGCTGCCTGTCCTGTTGTCGCTGCTTATGCCAAGCTCATGGTCATGCTCACAGGCTGCCCTCACGGCCGGCTCAGCTGCTCTCCTCCCTACACCTAGCAATTCCAAGCCACGGGCAGCAGCGTTAGAGACTTGGTGATGGCAGCTGCCTGCAGCACCTCAGACACAGAAGCAGGTGAGCCTGGTCAAGCTCCCTCCAATGCCTGTTGTTAGGTGTCTGTTGAAGTTCAGTGTTGTGCATACAATGGGCAAAATCATGGACGTGCATGGTGCTACCCCCTCAAGCCCTGCTGCCTGACCAGCCTGCCGGCCTGCTTGCCTACCTCTTTGGCACCTCCTGACTCTTCACTGCTGTGATGTACCACTGGGAGTTGCAGGATGGCCAGGTAGCCTATGGTTGGCATACCTCAAGCTGCTGGTTTTCCATGCGGATTGTCGTCAAAAACCTGACGACATATCTCTAATGGTGGTGCAAATAGCACCATGTCACACCCCATCTGTGCCCACAAGACAGACATTGACTGTAGCCTGCAGGCTGCTGGGCATGCACTCATGCCATGTGAACACAGTACAGCTATTCATGCTAGACGGTTTTGGGGTTGTCGTTGGTCCATGTGGGCTTGAAGTATAGCTACAGAGTCGCTGCCAAACCTGGCAAGGCCATGCTGGTAGATGGAGGCCCTAGTGAGGGATGAGGGGGCTGGATATTGCTTATAGCAGGCGTTGCCTCTGTGGCATAGGATCATAGGTCGATGTGTATGGCCGCGGCAATTCATGGTGCCTGTGTCATCAGAGCAAGGTTTTGATCATTTCCATGCACAATTGGGCTTAACTTAGTTTACAAAGCACAGCAGTTTACCTCTGCTTGGAAAAAGGGACGCTGTGGGACTGTTGACATTGTTTAAGAAGGTGCAAGAGCCCCTTCACCCCCTACACAACCTGACCCCTTCACAACCTGACCCCTTCACAAGTTGAAGCATCCTCGATCGCACCCTTGATGACTGCCAACCCCACATCGGTGGCACTCTTTTCCCCTGACCACTAACCCCCTAACCACTAACCACTAACCCCTCCTCAGCCCTCTTGTCCCTCACTAGGGCCTCCATTTGAGCTGGATCAGAAGTACCTACTAGCAGCCACTAGCAGCCACTAACTGGACCCGACTCAAACAGTGTTATTGGGATGTGTGGAGTAAACCCAGTGCACATGGCACATGAGCCGCCTACCACCTACACTATTGCCTGACCCGAGGGCTATGATGTAGAGTTGGCATGACAAAACATGCACTAATTGCAATCTGATGACAGCTCAAATAGGGGGGCACACACTGCTGTGCCACAGCAGGCTGCTGCTGCTGCTCCTGGGCCTTGGGTGGCTTGTCTCGCACCCGCTTGTAGCCCAGCCCTGGGTACTCCTTGCCCTTGGCTGGCAGAGCTCCTGGTGCTGGAGGTGGGGCTTGATCGGTGCTAGCCACCGCTCTGTGTCACGGCGGGCATTGTTCAGGCCGCTGGCATGCTTCACCTGGCCGTTGGTCAGCTTTCACCGGCGCAGCTGGTCTGCCTTGAGCTGGCCTGTTGCTGGATCCCACACCCCAGAGGCTGCGCTGACTGCCTGGGTGACGCCGGGGTCGATGCCCACCCCAATCTGTGTGTCTGGGTCAAATACAAACTCACGCATCTCAGCTATGCCCCTGCCTATGTGGGGGAGCCCCACTGCATGAGCCGCTGCTGCTGCTGCACTTGGGCGGCTGCTGGTGCTGCTGCTGCTGGCAGCTGGAGGTGGGGCTGGAGGAGGGGGAAGGGGGCGCGTGTAGTGCACGCACACGCTGACACCATCTGTGTCCACCAACCTCTCGAAAGCAAACCCCTTGTTGCGAAGCTTCTTGGTGTTGAACCACCTGGCCCAGTGATGGCTCAGTGCTGGCTCTGAGGTGAATGCTGCCCGGGGTTCCTTGGTCAGGCCCAGCTGCTTGCACACCCCATGCAGCACCCTGCTGTCCACCTTAATGAAGTACACCCCCACCCTGGCCATGGGGGTGAGGGTGAAGAGGGGTGGGCAGGTCAGGGTCCGGGGACCAACCCCACGTCTCTTGCCGCGCTTTGGCTGCCCTGGTGCGGGTGGGGTGTGGGGCTGCTGCCACCGCTCTAGCCACCGGCACTCATGCACTGCATGGCGCATGCGGCAGGGCAGGGGCAGGGTGTCCTGCAGGGAGCCTTCTTTCTTCATGCCCAGTAGGCAACGGTGCTTGTTGGCCTCCTCTATCAGGTCCGCCACATGGCATTTGTCCGGGCTGGCGGCCTTCAGCTCCGAGCTCTTGGCGTTGATGCCATACCCGCACGCCATCTTGATGAACAGCTGCGCCTCCTCACCGCTCCAGCCTAGCTGGGCCCTGGCAGCCTTGGCGTACAGCTTGACAAAGCGCTCTGCAGGTCAGGTACAGGTCAGGTATAAGGTCAGGTCAGGTATAAGGTCAGGTCAGGTCTAGGTCAGGTCAGGTATAAGGTCAGGTCAGGTCAGGTCTAGGTCAGGTCAGGTCAGGTCAGGTCCAGGTCCAGGTCCAAGTCCAAGTCCAAGTCCAGGGTCTAGTCACCACAATCACTTGCCTGGGTTGAAGTAATGCTGCTGCATGGCCACCGCCCGCTGCATGGAGTGTGCGTCGATGGTGTTGGCGTCACCCGTTACCCGGCGGACCCGTTACCCGTTACCCGAGGGCCAATGGGTGCTGCGGGTGCAAGGGCTGCCAGGCGGGCGCTGCAGCGCCTTTGGGGGGGCTGCGTGACTGGCTCAGGTTCTGACTCTGACTCCGAGTCAGACTGTGGCTCTGGCTCTGAGCCACAGTCTGACTCGGAGTCAGAGTCAGTGTCAAACTCCATGCTGACAGGCTGGGCAGGGGCAGGCTGGGCAGGGGCCCGTGGGGGTAGTGGGGGTAGGGGGGGAGCATCAGGGGGTTGGGGGGGCTGGACGGCTGGAGGCTGAGGGGCGCTGGGGAAGCCCGGGGTAGGGTAGCCCACTAGGCAGGTGAGAACAGTGCGCAGTACAAACAATGAAGCGATGAAGCGGAGCTGGGAGTGGATTTCAGCCCGCAGCCGGAGGTGCTCCCGCAGCTTGCGCCTGGTCTTCTTGCAGCCGCGCAGCACTGCGCCTCGGGGACCTTGATAACCTGCAGCCAAGCACAACTGACATTTTGATAGGCCTTTGTGACAGGCCAAGACACAAGGCGGGGTCAACACAAACAGTGCGGGGACACATGAGGCGGGGCCGGCACCTGACGTGTACGCGTGGTCCAGCCATCCCGACGATCTTGTCGTTGCTTGCCTTGAGTAGAACGAGACACTGCGATGGAACCAACAGGAGCGACGTGTTATCACACAGCGCGTAACTCACGGATCTCACAGTCGGCTGGGGACGCGCACCTTTCTGTTTCTTTCCCGGGTCCTTCTTGTGCTTCTTCTTAGCCATCACGCGATGCGCAGTGCGACGGGCGGTGGCCTCTGCAAGCAACTTGGGTTTACCGTGAAAAATACACGGTTGTGTGACGCTTTAGCAGCGGCCAAGGTATACAACCACGCTAGCTGTGGTTGGGTGAAGTCCCATGGCACTATCAGCTGACGCCCACGAGCACTATCAGCCAACGCCCATGCATTGCTGAGTACTATGATGTGACCTTGTCTGTTGCACTGCAGCCTAGAGAGGGTCTGCAGCAGCAGCAAAGAGGTGTGCATGCTACTACCCCACTCCCTGTGCCAAGTCGAGGGCGTGCTAGCCACTGTGGTAAGGTGAGGGCATGCCAAGGTGGCTGTGGCGCAGGGGCTGAGGCTATACCTCTAACGCAACAGAGCCAGCTACCAGGCACATGATGCCTAGCATGCTTCACCGCCACCAATCCTCAATACTGTGATAATGTTCAAAACGTGTTCAGAATGTGAAAGTTGGTCCAGCTGCCTGAACCCCATAGAGCTGATGTGCCAGCACCGCTACCAGTACTTGATATGCTGCGGTGCTCAGGCTCCCCATGCTGCAGCCGTGCCAGCCGCACTTACTGGTAGCAGAATGGGACTCTGACATTGCATGCGGCAAGGGGGAATGGCTTTGAGAGTGTGGCATGTTGCGGATCCCACACACACACCCCAGCATTGGCACCACTGTCATGCAGGACCTTGAACATCGTGTGAGAATGCCTGGCCCATGTCATGCTTGCCACATTCTACAGGCCCCTACAGGGCATACCATGAAGGCCCATGGGAGTACAGCTACTGCTCCTGCTGCACCTGCTGCTGTCCTCCTGATGTATAGTACCTACTCTGGCCTGGTCTGGCTTGGCCTAATCAGGTGTAGCCCAACCTGGCTCTGAGCCTGCTCCAACACTGCTGCTTCGCCCTGCCAGCAAACACCTGCCTTGACTGTTTGCTTCTTCCCAGTGTGACCCCAGTGTGACTGGCCGCCGCTGCAGGCTGCTACAGCGCTGATGTACGCTGACCCAGTATCTGTGAGTCTCTAATCAACGCGATGGATTGTGCGCGATGTGCGAGGAGCCCGACCCCATGTCCAACATCGTGACCAACATGCGCTGGCTCAGGGGCTCTGAAACTAGGCTCTGGGGCTCTGGAACTAGGAGGAGACCACAGTAGGAGCACAGCAGTGGCAACTGCATCAATCATTTGTTGATTAGGCTCCAACTTGGAGTCCAAGAGGTGGGATAACCCTCCTCCATGCTGCCCACTCTGCTGATGCCCGTTTGTCAACCATCAAACTAAATCAAACTCTCCAGCCTTGCGTCACTGGCTAGGGAACTCAACTGTGGACCCCCTGCCAAGTTCTCATCTATTGTTGACAATTGTCAAGAGGGGTTTTAGGAGCTGGCGTGTGCACATGCCTACAGCCTGCCGACATCCAAGTATCACCCCTACAAACGGCAGGAGGGCCAGGCTGCCCGCTGTGCGTGTTGTGTGAGGTCTACGCCAGCTGGCAGCACTGGCTGGCTAGAGATTCATGTGGAGAGGGAGGCTATGTAAGATGATGTTGAGAAAACTGGGCTCCATGCGTAAAGTGTACCGCAGCTGAGAACTCTGCATCCTGCGTTGTGGGTGTTGTAAAGCAGCACTTGAAAGGCCCATTGTGCAGAACGTAACCGTTCGCGTGCCTGGCAGACTGCCGGTCACCGTGGGTGCCAGCAGCTCGGGCGCGCAGGCGCAAGCGCGATGCAGTGATAAGGCGTTCCGCGTTAAAATGACAACTCAACTCTCACCAGGCACGCCGCAAAGTCAAATGTCCCTTACGTGGTGGTTCAATGGGAGGGGTAGCCCACTGCACTTGCTGTGGTTGGGTGAATTGAGGAGATGAATGGCTGCCATAAACAGCAGCATGCCGTTTGTCCCCTATCAGCGGTAGGCATGGCAGCAGGCTGAGCTATCGTTATCTCTTGCACTGGCTTGGCCAGCTGCGCACACCATGCCTTGGTCAGGGCTCACAGGAGGGGTTTGTCACACGGGTCACAGGGGTCACAGGGGTCAAGCCATAGTAAAGGGAGTACACTCCAACACATAGCAGTGTCGTTGTTGAGATGCCGCAGGTGTGAGTATAAGATGGTGATCCAGCATTGGTGGTGAGACAGCTTGCATGCGGGCAGGGATAGTCTGTCTATGGCGTGCAGAGGTTGGGACATTGTCGGCAGCGGGTGCAGTAGGCCCAGCAGGGGTGGTGAAGTCAGTCAGCAAATGCTGATGCCACTTGTCAGAGGACATTATTGATTGCTGAAGGGTGTGCCTTTCAGACTGATGCCTGATAATCCAACACCGTCCTAAAGTCGGTAGCTGTGTTATGGCTTTCGCGTGTACCACGTTCAGCCTGTAAAGAGGCTGCTCGTCGCTGGAGCACAATGTGTGGTTGCATGTGTAATTGTACGTATTCTTCGACAAATCACACTCCGTCAAGTGGCCCGCGCTGCCCCAACGCCTGGCATCCCGGGCAATTGTGCAAGCTCTCATGCACATACGCATCGCACTCGAAGCAAAACACCGCACAACAAGTAGGACAACTTAACACCATAGCTAGGCCGCCCACCCTATCCAGCTTCGATCCGGGCGTCAGATCTTGCAGGCAGCCAAAGCAGCTGACCTGTCCAGGAACCTCACCCTGGCTGCCGCCGCCCATGCCTTCCCCACTTGGGGTGGTGCACAGCTGCTGCACCTGCTGCTGCGACAGTTCCTGGAATGGCTCCACAGGGAACAGGTGGTGGTAGGAGCGGGCCAGGTGGGGCGAGGAGATGAGGGTGAGGCGGCACACATGGCATTCTCCAGGCAGCTCTCCCACACGGCCAGCGCACCTGCAGCCATGCCGTGTCATGATGATGATGATAGTGATGATGATGATGATGATGATGATGATAATGATGATGATGACAGTGATGACTTGGCATTCTAGCTAGCCAGCCAGCCAGCCAGCCAGCCAGCCAGCCAGCCAGCCAGCCACAGCCACCCACCAGCCCGCGCAAGACCATACTCCGAGCGCTGGCGTGATAGCAAAGCAAGCACGGCAGCTTCATTTGCAGCGTGCTGTGCTGCTGCAACCCCACCCCGGGCTAAGCAGCTGTGTGCGCCACAGTGCGCCATAGTAGTGGTGTGGGCAGTGGCCAGCAGCAGGAGCAGCATGCACACCAAGTAGTGACAGTGGCAGCAGCGGCGTGGCAGCAGCACGTGTGTCAGCAGCACGTGGCAGCAGGGCCAGGTCCCAGGCACCTGGGGCAAAGGTAGCTGCCCGATGTGAGTCGCGCCTCAGCCCCGACAAACACGGCGGCACTGGAGGACTCGGGGCCACGCTGAGGAAAGCCCATGCACACCTGCAGGCATCGGCCAGCTGGAGGGGCTGGTCTGGTGGGCAAGGGGTCTCAGGGCCTTTTAAGGGAAAAGCCTCACTGCTTCCGCCTCCGCTGCTGCTGCAATCCCTGCTGCCGCCTCCGCTGCTGCTGCCATCCCTGCTGCTGCCGCTGCTGCTGCCATCCCTGCTGCTGCCGCCGCTGCTGCCATCCCTGATGCTGCCGCCGCTGCTGCCATCCCTGCTGCTGCCACCGCTGCAGCCATCCCTGCTGCTGCCGCTGCTGCTGCCATCCCTGCTGCTGCCGCCGCTGCTGCCATCCCTGCTGCTGCCGCCGCTGCTGCCATCCCTGCTGCTGCCGCCGCTGCTGCCATCCCTGCTGCTGCCGCCGCTGCTGCTGTTGCCGCTGCCACTACCGCTGCTGTCGTTGCTCTGCTAGGGCCTGCCCACCCTGTTCTGCCCCTGGTGCTGTCCCTGCCCCTGGTGCCCTGACCCCAATTTTCCCTCCGCCCGAGACCCTTTATTGATGCCAGCCCTGATGGACCGCCCCAATCCCCCTCCCCCCTGCCCCCTCCCCGCCCCCACCTGCGGTCCGCCCACCTCCCCTCCCTCCCTTCCGCTCCTGGCACCCCCCTGCCCATGCAAGCCCCCGGCCCCCATGGAACCCACCCTGCACCCGTTCCCCATGGCACCCACCCTGCGCCTGCCCATGCAAGCCCCCCAGCAACCACTCACCAGCTCCGCCCCCGCCCTCCCCACGGGTGCAGGGGGCGGTGGGGCATGAGCGCTGAGCAGCTCGTCCAGGTGGGTTTCATGCAGGGCCACCCCGTACGTGCCGCCTGTGTCCTCTGCCATGCGGCGACACACATACACCTCCGCAGCCACACCCACAACCGACACCCTGTGCCGTAGGGGGTGGCAGGGGGGAGCAGGTCAATGGCAGGTGGAGGGACACAAGGCAGGAGGTGGACCGGGGAGGAGGTGGGCCAGGCAATGCTAACCCTAACTCCCACCTTCGCCCCAATCCTAACTTTTGCCCCAATAACCGTGTGTGCGTAAACAATATCAGTGTGTGCGTAACAATATCAGTGTGTGCGTAAAGATTTGCCCTAATTCCAGTGTGTGCGTTCGTCACCAGGTTAGGTGCGTCAGGCAGGCCCACTCACCTGACCTTGGCCTCTTTGGCTGCCTTGATGCTGTCAAAGATGCTGCCCGGGTCGCATGTGGACAGCGCAGCAAACAATATCTGCAAGTGCATGGGAGCAGCGGCAGTCTAGAGAGCCGGCTGCTACCTGTGTGCCAGGCGAGTCATCGCCATCACCATCGCCATCGCCATCACCATCGCCATCGCCATCACCATCACCATCGCCATCACCATCGCCATCACCATCGCCATCGCCATCGCCATCGCCATCGCCATCACCATCACCATCACCATCACCATCACCATCGCCATCGCCATCGCCATCCCCATCCCCATCCCCATCCCCATCCCCATCCCCATCCCCATCCCCATCCCCATCCCCATCCCCATCCCCATCCCCATCCCCATCCCCATCCCCATCCCCATCACCACTGATGCCTGGATTGTATGGCTCCAAGTCCTAGTGAGTAGTGTGAGAAGCAGTGCAAAGGGTAAGAACCAGTGAGTAGTGTGACCAGTGAGCAGTGCTGCGGCCATGGGCGGTGTGGGGAGGTGGTTAGGTTGGGTTAGGTGGTAAAGTGGTTAGGTATGAGCTTAGCCAGCTGGCTGGTCGGGGCGGGTGCAGAATAAAAAGGGTTAGGTAGGCAGGTGGGGCCAGGTGCTGGGGTTTAGACCAGGGGGCTCAGCCCAGCGAAGTTTCCAGCCTTGACTGCTGTGCTGTGGAAATCCCAGGCCATGCAGGCCATGCAGATTATGCAGGCCACACATGTGCTTGGCAAAGTGTTGCGGTCACATCAGTGTGAGCTGGCAACACTGCACTGCCCGCTGACAAGCACTGTCCAACCAGCCTCCCCAGCACATCCCCTGCCCAGCACCCCCTCTGCCCCTGCCCATCATCCTATCACCCCTGCTGCCCACCCCTCTGCAGCCTGCTGTGGCCTGGCCTCCTCCCCCCACCAGGACTTCACGGTGGCCATAAGGCGGGATGTTGCGCAGGGAGGCGACGCTCATGTCCAGCGCATTCTGCAGTGACGCAGCGCCCTCCGCTCCTACACCCACACCACCAGCAGCAGCAGCAGCAGCAGCGGCAGTCACCGCAGTAGCGAGGTAGCCCCCACCAGCTTGTTTGCCAGGGTGGCATACTGTGTACAGCTGGCAGGACCCTGCTGCTGGCCAGTCCTACCACCCTCCTGGGCCCCAGCTGCCACCCACATACATCCGTCATACACCTTGAACGAGCTAACTTGCTTCCTGGCTGCCCCTTGTTGCCCCTTGCTGCCCCTTGCTGCCCCTTGCTGCCCCTGGCCGCCCCTGACCGCCCCTGCTCCTGGGGTTCACCGCCGCTGTCACTGCTGCAGCAGGCACTGCATGTGTTGCTTGGCGACCCCAGCATCACCCTGCAGCTCTCACCCAGCTGGGCTGCCTCCAGGCGACGTATCTGGGACTCTGGCGAGCCGCTCAGCTCTGTGAGGCGCTCACAGCAGCCGTTGCGCATGAGCAGCAGCCCCAGTTGACTGAGTGGGTTCTGCAGCCAGCAATCAGGGTCAGGGTCAGGGTCAGGGTCAGGGTCAGGGTCAGGGTCAGGGTCAGGGTCAGGGTCAGGGTCAGGGTCAGGGTCAGGGTCAGGGTCAGGGTCAGGGTCAGAGGCCGGGGCTGGGGCAGCAAAGTAGTCTGGTTATGGCTGCCCTGCTTGACCAAGGGTGGTTATACATTTTATCCCACTCTGTGGTCACACTCTGTCTCACATTACTGAGTGTGACAAGCAAGCTGGTCACGCTCATTCAGGCTGCCAGGGTGTAAGCCCTACCTGGTCAAAGAAGCGCCTGATGAAGTCCCTGGTCACGCGCAGCATGCAGGCCAGGCGGTTGGGTCGCAGGTCCTGGGCCCCCGCTCCTGCTGACACGTCCAGCACCTGCAGCAGGAGCAGCAGCAGCAGCACCCCTACACCTGCCCAGCAGCGATACCGGGCTGGTGACGTCGCGCCGCAATGCAACAATGCAACAACCAAAAACAACAATCATAACACCAATACCACCACCACCTAGCTGACCTCCAGCTCTGCCAGCAGCACAACATATTTCCATTCACATCGACTTGCACCCTTCCATGGCTAATGCACCACATGGATGCAGCGCTGGCCGACAGCCCACTGTATGCTGCTGCTGCCCCCTGTCTGATGTCACGGCAGCGTAGCGGCAACTGGCACACAGGGTGTTCAGAACCACACTGCACCACACTTCACTATGAAGCCTAGGTGCATGGATATGTCTTGCATAGGCGGCTTCTGCAGCCTGGGGTATCCAGCACTGCCCACCGTGCTGGGCTCACCAGCAGCACGTAGCGAATCATGCCCTTGCGTATGCGGGCGCTCTGTGCAGCCGAGCTCAGGGTCTTGAGCCGCTTGGCGCGCTGCTCTGCACTTCGGTCCTGCACAGGGGTATTGACACAAGAGCCAGCAGCAGGATGGGGTGTAGGTGGGGTGCCATCAGGTGATCTAATTACTGGCCTGGTTTGGCCGGGAGGGTGAGGGTGAGGGTGAGGGCGAGGGCGAGGGCGAGGGCGAGGGCGAGGGCGAGGGCGAGGGCGAGGGCGAGGGCGAGGGCGAGGGCGAGGGCGAGGGCGAGGGCGAGGGCGAGGGCGAGGGCGAGGGCGAGGGCGAGGGCGAGGGCGAGGGCGAGGGCGAGGGCGAGGGCGAGGGCGAGGGCGAGGGCGAGGGCGAGGGCGAGGGCGAGGGCGAGGGCGAGGGCGAGGGCGAGGGCGAGGGCGAGGGCGAGGGCGAGGGCGAGGGCGAGGGCGAGGGCGAGGGCGAGGGCGAGGGCGAGGGTGAGGGTGAGGGTGAGGGTGAGGGTGAGGGTGAGGGTGAGGGTGAGGGTGAGGGTGAGGGTGAGGGTGAGGGTGAGGGTGAGGGTGAGGGTGAGGGTGAGGGTGAGGGTGAGGGTGAGGGTGAGGGTGAGGGTGAGGGTGAGGGTGAGGGTGAGGGTGAGGGTGAGGGTGAGGGTGAGGGTGAGGGTGAGGGTGAGGGTGAGGGTGAGGGTGAGGGTGAGGGTGAGGGTGAGGGTGAGGGTGAGGGTGAGGGTGAGGGTGAGGGTGAGGGTGAGGGTGAGGGTGAGGGTGAGGGTGAGGGTGAGGGTGAGGGTGAGGGTGAGGGTGAGGGTGAGGGTGAGGGTGAGGGGCTTCTGCATTACCATGGTACTGTTGTCACTACCCTGGCTGACTGTCCATGACCTAGAGCTAGTTGCCAGCCGCACAGTGGTGACCTGTTGATCCTGACCTTAGCCCCTATCCTAGCCTTGGCCCTGCACCCCAACCCTGCCCCCAGCCCAAGCCCCGGCCAGCCACATCGTGCTTGGCAGCGCCGCCCATGTCTAGTGCAGGCTGCCATGCATGGTGTATACTGCTGGGCACACAGCTTCAGTGTCAGGTCTGGCTTAGCTCGTGTGACTGCAAGGGGGACCTGCGCACCACTCGCAGCATGCCATGCTCATCCTCCTGCAAGGCCTCCCAGGTGTGCTCGTTGTCGTACTGCCTCTGAAAAGCCTCCTCTTGGCGCTGGCTGGAAGCATCCACCAGGGAAGACATGAACCAGCCGCGGTGAGAACCGCAAGCAAAGGCTCGACCCACGCTTCTTCATCGTCTCCAGCGTCGTCATCGGCGGCATCCGGGTCGCGCACGTCCATCGCGGTGGGCCTTTGCCATCGCGACGAGCACCCGATGGATAGGGACGCCATGCGCCATCGCGACCCATGCATGCCGTCAAGCTTGTTCGATGACGGTTTTGTCCCCTGGTCCGCCTCCTTACATTTACCGCATTGCCTTGCCTGGTCGGTGCACTGATTTACACTGCGGATGGGAAAATGCTTCTCCCTAGGTAGGTCAATTGCAAAATGCCCGCCAACACCGTTGGTGCACATAATGGGTGCATGCATGATTAGCAGTAGGAAAGGTCACGAACACTGCCATTCTGCGACGTTGACCAGCCAACATGTTGGATTTGACATGGTGTAAAAACTGAGAAAAGTGAGCATGCAGCTGACTGGGCGTGTTAACCTTGAGACATTGTAGACTATGAACCCACCATCGGGCATGGATGGTTACCTGGGTGACCTCTTGACCCCATACTATGGAGCTGCTGAGTGAACATACATGACACACTATTGGGCGCTGGCCTGCTGCCTGCGAGCTTCCTCCAGTTCCGCAGCCCTGTCCCGGCCAATGGGGAGGTTGCGCAGCCACCGGGTGGCCACCTGCACTCAGCCAGAGTGGGTGCAGCAGCCAAGGAGCTTAGGCCCATGCAGCAGTGGTGTCAGCAGCAGCAGTGGCACCATCAGCAGCGATAGCAGGTGCAGGGGAGATGGGGGCATTGGCGGCAGTGGCAGCGATGGTGGCGGTGGTGGTGGCAGCAGTGGCAGCGGTAGTGTCGGTGATGGTGGCAGCATTGACAGAAGCAGCAGTGGTAGTGAAGCAAGGCATTATCACCATGATGGCTGGGGTAGTGATGAACATTGCCAGCACTGCATAGCTCAGCACATGTTAGGGTGTCCTGTCGGACCAAGGCGGTGTACATTGGCAAAGGTCAGAGCGTGAGCTGACTCACCCATTTCTCGCCCTTGACAACTGGGCACCCTCCATGCAAAGAGTGGGGGTCGATGCTGTTGTCAGCGTAGGTGTTGTAGAACAGGATGCCATCGCCTTGCCGTGGTTGGTACCTGAACGCAGGGAGTCACAGCGCAGCCTTGCATCCCTGGCTGCATGGAAGCGATGCCCCTCATTACCCCTTATCTACTGTAAGTGTATTACTCAAAGCTGAACCGTCAGCAGCAGCAGTGGCAACACAACCATTACGTGGCAATGCCTCTTCTGGGCTGCAGTGCAGGGACTGGCTACATGGCTATGTATTCATATTGCACATGTAGCATATTGCACAATAACATCGGCCTCACGTCTTCAGGCGGGCTTTACACTTCATGTTTATCTTTCAATCATCTACTACTTCACTATAATACAGCATCATGGTAGTATGAATACATAAATGCATCATTGAATATCGCAGCATGTTGCACAAATGTCTATTGCGTACATGTGGTATGCGGACGAGCTGTACGCACCCATACACACCCTACCCATGGCACTTAAGCTGTTTATGTGCAGGTTTGGGAGCAGGCCGACACTGTCGAACGATTTGAAACTGGCATTGTCGATGTCTAGCATCAGGCAATGAGCCAAACAGCCATAGCAGGCTCAGCAGCTGCAGCAGAAGGGGCAGCTGCTCCCTACACAGTTTGAGCAGCAGCAATAAGGTGCTGGGTGGAGGGCAGTCAGGTCTAATCAGGTCCAACCAGGTGCCCATTGACCCATTGGAGGTGCCCCATGGAGGTGCGAGAGTGATGTGGCGGAGTGACACACTGGCATGAGCAGGTATGAGCTGGTATGAGCCTAGTGGCGCAATGCCTCCGAGGAAGCGGAAGAGTACCACTAAGCAAAAGCCGCCCTCGACTAAAAGCCCGCAAAAACAAGTCTCGTCGTGGTGATGTCCACTGCAACTTTGGTGTGAGCTCCACGCTGTGTGAGCTAGGCAAGGAGTACCCTGAGCGGGGGTACAAGCGGGTGCGAGACAAGCCGCCCAAGGCCCAGCAGCAGCAGCTGCAGCCTGCTGTGGCACAGTAGTGTGTGCCCCCCATTTGAGCTGTCATCAGCTTGCAATTAGTGCATGTTTGTCATGCCAACTCTACATCGTAGCCCTCTGGGTCAGGCAATAGTGTAGGTGGTAGGCGCCCATGCCCATGTGTATGCCATGTGTATGCCATGTGCATGGGAACTCCACACAGACAAAACTCCATGTTGTAGTGGTCCACGCTTAGTGTGCCATGGCAATGAAGGTTCTAGGTTGAGGGCCAAGGTGCTGACCGCTACAACTGCGACTAGCCTCCAAGGTGCTGGGTGGAGGACAGGAGAAGTGACCAGCAGCTGGGGCCATGGCCAGTGGTGCAGCAGCCCCTCAGCCATGTGGCTTACTTGTAGCCATCGCCGCAGCTCCTGTAGTCGCTGATGGGCTTGTCGCCATCTGCACGGGCACAGCAGCATGGCAGGAACACGCATGGGGGCAGCAACCAGCCCCGGACAGCATAGGCATGATCAGCTACCCACAGCAGCCTAGCCGTGGTTCCCATGCGCCTGCAGACCATTACCACAGCGTTGAAAGCCAGCCTCACAATAATTCAAAGGTACAGGGTGGTACAAAGGTAAGTGGCTGCTGCTAAGGGAGGCGTGCTTCTGCCGCTGCGTGGTCATGTGTAGCCCGTTGGGCTGATGAGCGAGGTGCAGGTGAGGTGCCAGCTGAGGTGTGCTCACGTGCCCAGCCCTGGCGTTTGAAAATGGTCTCCCCTCCCTCCTCTGGGGCAGTGAGGTACACCAGGAAGGAGGCGATGCGTTGGGAGGTCTGTGGACCATACTCCTGCTCATGCACACACAGGCAGGGCACGGGTTGTGAGCACATTCCTCCTTGGCGACGGTGATAGCTGCCTGCTGGGCTGATGAGGAAGGTTTGAGGTTACATAGGTCACACAGCGACCGTGGTATATATGAAAGATACACTTTCGTGTCCCTCATGTCACCTTGGGGTCGAAGGCGTCCATGTGGCTGTCATAGTGCTGTGTGCTCTCATACTTCAGGATGTTGAAGGCCTCGCCATGGGAGGCTGGGATGAGTGTGGCAGCTGCGATGCGCTCCTCCAGCCATGCCAGGGGGCTTGAGTTGTCCCAGTCTGAACTCAGAAATGTCCCTGCGTGCGGCAATGACCTCCGACCCTTTAGGGGTACTGAAGAGCAAGAATGTGCAGTGCCAGGAGCAAGCAACAGCTAGGCATAGCAGCTGCTGCTCACTTGGGGCAGCCAGGCAGCTGGCATGGAGCAGGACATGGTGGAGGTGATGGGTTAGGGTTAGGGTTCATCATAGCCTGTAACGCATACCTGAGGACGTGCGCACTTCCTGAGCAGCATCATTCCTATCCTCATCGCTTGGCTTCCATGCCAGGCCTGACTTCTGCAGGGACGCGTTGCTCATCCGCATGATTGCCTCACACCTGGCTTTGTCGATGAAAGCAGGGAATACCACCAGCCTGGGCATAGCAGTGGTGTCAGGGTGTGACCTGACATTCACCCACGATGTGCAAGCTGACCACATCGCTGTACCTGGGAGCCCAGCTGAGGATTTGAAAAGGAATGACTCTCAAGAAGTCGTCCCCAGAGCCAGCTGCCTGAATGGGAGGCCGCTTGCTCAATATGCCGCTTGTTTCGAGCATGAACTGCTCGAGCTTGGGGGTGTCCAAAGGGTCAAGAAGTGCAGGGCTGCCTTCCTGCATGTCGCGCCGCTGCAGATGATTGCTGATGATAGGAGCATCGGATGTTTCCTGTTGCTGATGTACTCCTCCGTCCTGCAGGGATTGTGTGAAGTGCCCTAGCAAAAATGAAGCAGCGATAATAGCAATCGCTGCTACGACATGCACATCCGCTCCTGCCATACTTGTGTAGCCCAGAGACTTCTCACATCGCCATGTCGACATCACATGTCATCAAGCGAGCATGTTATATGGTTGCTAACGCTCTGTAAGATGGAAGGTGACTGAGCATGGTGTTGCTTTACAGTGCTATGGAAAGCATGCTACCAATCCGGCACTGTCGAACATTACCTTGAGTAATGTACCTGGCCTCGCACACCAGCGGCGTGCAGAATGCCATAGCACATAGCATTGCAGACAGCATTGCAACATTACCCAGCGTAATAATGCCACATAATGCCTCTCGAGCACTAGACTTTAGCAGGCTTGCTTGTACACCAAGGAGGGCTTGCACTTGTGTTGTGACATTGCTAAGCACGCCCAGGATGCACTCCTTGTGTTCAGTGTGGTGTAGGCTTCATAATAACACGGTAGTCTTTTGCCTGCGTAGCCATGGCCGCAGTGGAGGCACCTCCCTCCCCCACCTCCCTCTACTGCCGCGCATAGCTCGAGCGGTTGTACTTCACACCGTAGTCAATGAAGATCCTGCATGGCAAGCACTGTGATGCAGCAAGCTGCCAAGCAATGGAGCGAGCCACAACCTGGAGCAGACGTCTAATGGCAAAGCTAATGAAGTAGTGATTGAGGCAGGGCGGGGCAGGAGGGCAGGCAGGCAAGTCAGGTGGCCACCACTCACTCTTCATTTGCCTGGATGTCACGGTTTGTCACAAAGCACAGCTCGTGGTCCTCAGCCCCTGTACCCATAGAGCAAGGGGAGCAGGGGAGCACCTGATCCAGGCGCAGCAGGCATACCACCATCAACAAAACAGCTTGCCATCCGGTTTGCATGGTGGGGACATGACACACATCACACATGCTGTCCCAAAGACGTGTGATACAAACAACACACACCCTGACGCGGGCGACATCACGCAGACGTTGCAGACTCTTTCCAGCGTGTGCCATTCATGCCCCAATCTGCTTAGTCCCGATGCCTGGCTGCAATCCACCCCCTCACCATCCTGGACGAAGCAGTTGGTGCCTGAGCTGCCCTTAGGCGGCTCATTGACGAATGCCAAGGCCGGGTTGGTGGGTGGCCACAGCACCCCTGGGGCAGGCCACTGGGAGGGGCGGCCCTGGGCGTCTGTGGGGTCCAGGTAGCGCCCAGAGCTGAGCTGGAACACGTACTGGGCTGTGAGAGGGGCTGTGGCCACCTTGAGCTGCACCTCAGCGGCTGTGCGGATGTAGCCTGGATAGGTGCCCAACACGGTGCCCTGAGGGATGTGGGCCCTGGGAGGCCAGGGACAGCAGGCAGCTTTCAGGCGGCTTAAACAACAGCAAAACATGCATGAGTGGGCAGGCTGGTGCCTTCCTCAGCCCAACACCCTGGATGCACGTGCACTTGACGACACATTCAACACACCTTTACATGCAGTTGACACTCGATCCACAAGCAACAAGACTTGGCAACAGGTGACTTGGCAACATGATCCGATGCGCTGCTCTGCTCCAGCTTATGCAGCTACAGAGGGGCTACTGCAGTGGCTAACCTCGTGCACAAGGTCTTGCGAGGCCTGACTGTGCTGCTCCTGGCTGTGTACTCCTGGCTATTGCTAAGCACCCCCAGGGTGGACTCTTTGTATTCGGTGATTTGTAGGCTTCATTACAGCACGGTGGCCTTCAGTCGTGTGCCCTTTAGAGGTGCCCCCTGGAGGTTTGAGAGTGATGTGGCGGAGTGACACTGGTATGAGCAGGTACGAGCTGGTATGAGATGGTATGCTGATGCCTGTGGGCCCCGCCCCATACCTAGCAAACAGGCCAGTGCCGGCAACAGGGGAGGGGCGCAGCTCCACCAGGTGCGTCTGCACGTAGCCTACGGGTCTCCCCTGCCAGCAGCACAAGGTGCAGCAGGCTGTACTACTGCTGCTGCTTGTCGCACAGAGGCTAGCCCTTTCAACCACGCATTAGCAGAAATGCTTGCCTGTGTGTGTCACTGCTGGATGCCACAGCAGGTCTGATCAGGTGCCACAGCAGGTCACCATGCCACCGCAGGTCCAATCAGGCCCAATCAGGTGCCCTTTGGCCCTTTGGAGGTGACCCTTGGAGGTGCAAGAGTGGTGTGGCGGAGTGAAACACTGGTATGGGCAGGTATGTGCTGGTAACTGGCTTGAGCCTAGTGGCGCAATGCTTCCGAAGAGGCTTCACAAAAGAATGCAGGTGCTGCCATTGCCATTGCCAACATTGCCAAGCAGCACAAAGCACCATGCAGTTATACATAGCCTGAGCAAGGAGGTCAGGAAAGGAGTGCTATGTGCGGTTGGTCATGCTCACCTGCATTGACGTCATTCCCATGGCAGCCACCACCGCTGCAGCCAGTTGTGAAAGATATGTGCTTGGGGGTTGCAATTCACCCCATTGCTTGACCCACTGCTCCAATGCAGGCCTCACATGCTGGGCACTGTCTCCAGGGGCCATGGCTGTGGCTGCCATGTTGATCCCTGCCGTGATATCATCACTGCTGCAGCCCAGCCTTCTGCAGGAGTCCAAGGTCGGCTGCCCAGCCATCAGGTTTGCTGGCCGGTTATGACAGGAGCATAAAAACTAACCTGAGGTTACCTATCAATGCATTGATGCTGCTGCCATGTTCAAATGAGTCGCCGTACGTCATGAGCATTCGAGCTTGCACACTTATCGATACTGGGTCGCATGCGACCGAATGCAAAGACTGCTCCGTGGCACGCACATGCGCGATGCGCGTTGCCCTCGTCAGCGAGAGAAACCTGGTTGGGGCCCTATTCATCTCAGGCTGACGGCGCCATGCAAGCTGCCCTCCACGGGTTGGCACCATAGCTTCAACTGTCAACTCTCGGTCGGGCTGCCTGCGCCATGCGCATCAAAACCCCATGCAGCAAGCGTGTGTCTCTCAGGTGTCCCCAACTAACAGAAAATGACAGGAAACTGACCCCTGGTAATCAAAACGTCGCCGCGTCTCAGCCACGTGGTTTCTATTTATGTTTCGCACATCCCTGAATAGAGGACTCTGTCAGCTATGCGGTGCAGCTTGTGACATTAAATATTGTGCACTGTGCTGAGTGCTATGGCGGCTCAAATCGTGACATTCAAATTCATGCCAGTTTTGCTCATGCGGGCCTCGCCGCGACCGACCGCCACGACCGACGTGGCCCAGTAGCCTCTGCATACAGTCAGGGACAGTCGCCGCAGTCAAAACGATTCACATGGCACGCCAAACCGATGTAACGACGCCCCTCCACCCATGGTCGGAAGTATACAAGGCTGCTGCATTGCTTGACCGCTTCGTGAGTAGTACCTACTACCTGGCCACTCGGTAAGGCCACTCAAGGTGTGTAGGCCATTGCTACGTTACCTTGTTCGACATGTTGGGTCCGATCCCTCCCGCCCGCCCTCCGCTTGCGTGTCCAGCTTGTGTCCAGCTCCGCCCTGACCCCCTGCTGCTCCTGTTCCTGGTGATGAGGCTGCTCCTGTTCCTGGTGATGAGGGCTGGGGGTGGGAGGGGATGGGAGGGCGGGGCTGGGGCTGGGAGGGGGTGGGAGGGGGTGGGAGGGCGGGGCTGGGGGTGGGAAGGGGTGGGATGGCGGGGATGGGGGTGGGGCTGGGGCTGACAGGGGGTGGGAGGGCGGGGCTGGGGGTGGGAGGGGCTGGGAGGGGCTGGGAGGGGGTGGGGCTGGGAGGGGGTGGGGCAAGAGGGGTGGGCTGCCCAGGGGTGGGAGGGGGTGGGGCTGGGGCTGGGAGGGGGTGGGAGGGGGTGGGAGGGGGGAGGTGGGAGGGGGTGGGAGGGGGTGGGAGGAGCTGGGAGGGGGTGGGAGGGGCGGGGCTGGGGCTGGGAGGGGGTGGGAGGGGGTGGGAGGGGGTGGGGCTGGGGCTGGGGGTGGGAGGGGCTGCCAGGGGGTGGTCCGGTTGGGCTAGTCAGCACTGCAAGGCAAAGTTAGGTCACGCCAAAGTATGTTCCCGCAAGCCTACTCAATGAAATGACGTGCTTTCTTCTCCAACAGCAGTGTCGTTGAGTTAGGAACAATGTTGACACTCGAAAGTCTGGAAAGTCATAGTGGTCAGCTCACAACATGCCGATTTGTGCAAGGGGGTCCCTTTTTCTGTGTGGCTGGCTAGAGAGACCTCTTTCCAATCGCACCTCGCAGCAATGTCGAGTGTCAACTTGCCCAACGACGGTCCTCCGACACCGCCTGCACCAATGAAAGGCTTGCGGAGTGAGCCTGGCGGGCTAAACATTGATTGTACTTCTGGCTCGATGCCAGGCGCAGTTCAATCGCTGATGAGCGCAGTTCTATCACTCATGCCGCTACATACCACTAGAACAATCGGTTGTGAGCAGCTGAGGTGTGTCCGCGATCGCTTGCGCCGGCATGGCCTCACTTGCAAGGATCAACGCGCCGCTTGCCAGTAGACGCGTAGTAATTTGCCGGTGCCAATGTTACAAACGCTATCGAAAACGGTGCAGTATAGAGTGAGGATTTGCATGAAGATTACCAACCCCATGTTGGGGACTCCTGAGTGTCTCACCGGACTCTAATGCCACCTCGGCCCCACACATATGGCCTTGGATGGAGCTAGATAGCATGCTCAGCAGATGAATAGGGTCAGATGAAGCCGCACCGAGGTGTACTGATCTGCCGCGGTGACCATGACTTCGCACGGAGCTTGGCGTCAGACAGCAAACTTCAGGCACACGGGTTCAAATGTGTCATCTCCGACGCCACCGGCATACCTGTAGGGTTGCATGAGCACGCCTGAGTAAGGCGGAAGCAGCTTCAAGCATCGCCCATGGTTGCAGGACGTCCTGCTTAACGTGAAGCGCAGCAGCCTGGCATTTGTAGTTGCCAGTGTGGCGGATGCAGCTGGAGACAGAGGACCTGTTTTGTCATCCCGGCAAGTATACCCTCCCTCACTATGCCATGCCACACCCTTTGACACGGCAGCTTTCCTATGTTGCGCTGCCCTATGTTGCGCTGCTCTGTAGCTGAGAACCTTTGCTCTTTGCCCAACAAGTAGCTCCTCCTATCTGCCAGCTAATCTTTCAAAGATACCCCCTTGGGTTTACCGTGAAAAGTACACGGTTGTGTGACGCTTTAGTAGCGGCCAAGGTATACAACCACGCTAGTTGTGGTTGAGTGAAGTCCCATGGCACTATCAGCTGACGCCCACGAGCACTATCAGCCAACGCCCATGCATTGCTGAGTACTATGATGTGACCTTATCTGTTGCACTGCAGCCTAGAGAGGGTCTGCAGCAGCAGCAAAGAGGTGTGCATGCTACTACCCCACTCCCTGTGCCAAGTCGAGGGCGTGCTAGCCACTGTGGTAAGGTGAGGGCACGCCAAGGTGGCTGTGGCGCAGGGGCTGAGGCTATAGCTCTAACGCAACAGATCCAGCTACCAGGCACATGATGCCTAGCATGCTTCACCGCCACCAATCCTCAATACTGTGATAATGTTCAAAACGTGTTCAGAATGTGAAAGTTGGTCCAGCTGCCTGAACCCCATAGAGCTGATGTGCCAGCACCGCTACCAGTACTTGATATGCTGCGGTGCTCACGCTCCCCATGCTGCAGCCGTGCCAGCCGCACTTACTGGAAGCAGAATGGGACTCTGACATTGCCTGCTGGCAGGGGGAATGGCTTTGAGAGTGTGGCATGTTGCGGATCCCACACACACACCCCAGCATTGGCACCACTGTCATGCAGGACCTTGAACATCGTGTGAGAATGCCTGGCCCATGTCATGCTTGCCACATTCTACAGGCCCCTACAGGGCATACCATGAAGGCCCATGGGAGTACAGCTACTGCTCCTGCTGCACCTGCTGCTGTCCTCCTGATGTATAGTACCTACTCTGGCCTGGTCTGGCTTGGCCTAATCAGGTGTAGCCCAACCTGGCTCTGAGCCTGCTCCAACACTGCTGCTTCGCCCTGCCAGCAAACACCTGCCTTGACTGTTTGCTTAGCATCTTCCCAGTGTGACCCCAGTGTGACTGGCCGCCGCTGCAGGCTGCTACAGCGCTCAGCAGCAGGTCTCACGCGCTGCTGCTGGTGCCCAGAGCAGCCTGAGGCCCTGAGGGAAGTCATCCTGGAACTGGCCCTGCAGCGCTGTGAGGCCATGGCCGCGGCTCCAGGCCCTGAGGCAGGCTCGGCAGGCATGGCTGCCCCAGCGGTGCTGCAGCAGGTGCTTGGGGGGCTGGCTGCAGGGTGCAGGGCAGGGGATGGGATAGGCTGTGCCGCAGGGAGGGGAAGGAAAAGGAAGCAAGTGAGCAGGTGCATGTGTAGGTGCAGGTGCAGGGCGGCAGCGCATGGCTAGGGCTGCAGGGCTGCTTCAAGACTGAGGAGAACATGTGCAGAGAAAATGTTTCGCACCAGTTGCCATCATTCCACCCCACATACCACCTATTCAGCTTTGTTACCCCCGGGACGTTGACTTGTACCCATTCAAACCTTTTCCTCATCTCTGCTCCAAGTACTACTACAATCATCCCCACTTTTCGCTCACCTCACCTCAGCCCTATGCATGCGCCTGCCCTGAGGCGCTGTGCAGTGGCGTGAGGAGGGCACCTCCTGGGGTGCCCTGGAGGCGCCCTACAGGGCCCTGCCTGGGGGCTTGGGGCGGGCTCACACCTCCCACCTCATGGCCTGCACCACCCTGCAGCAGCTGGCACAAGCACGGTGAGGATGAGTTTGGCTAGGCAGCGTAATGCACAATGGTGCCATGGCCCAGCCTGACCACATGGGCCACACCATGCTCTGGCTGCAACCACATCACACAGCAGTTGGGCCCCTTGACCAACCGGGCCTGTGCATCAGCGGCAGGGACAGGCTCCAGGCAGCTTGTGGTACTTCCTGGTAGACACCTTACATGTTAATGGCACGTGTGCAGAGGGAGTCCCTGTTCAGACTCCTCCACAGAGCTTACTTGGCGGCTGCAGCACGGCCCTCACCACCTTGCTGTCTTGTACTATCTGCACTCACCCAGCCCAACTGCATGGAAGGGGCTGGTGCTCTCAACACTTGGATGCCCCATGAAGGCCCTGCCAGCTCGAGCCTGTGGAGCCTGACAGCCTGATTGATTACTTGCTGCATGATTGGTTACTTGCTGCATAACTGCTTACTTGCTGCATATTGGTTACTTGCTGCATAAATACATAATCACCTGGTATAGAACCCCATGTTGGGACCGTCTACCTGCCAAGCCTTGCCTCACAGCTTTTGTGAAGGCAGGTGACGCCATGCTGGAAACTTCCTGCCACGAAGTAGCTTGTGCTACTTGCAGGCCAGAAGACGTGGTGGCCGCCACGTCCTGCTCGCTTCAGCAGGCAATGGAGCTGCAAGCCTTCTGGTCCATGCAAGTGTGATTACGAACACCCGAGACACCAAGCTCGACACCTACGGGATCCATGATGTGGGAACTGCAATGTGAGATGGTACAAGGGACAAACACCACAGTTTTAATTGTTTGCAAAACCCTTGGTGCTCACCCCCGCCATTAGACGGCGCCAGGGATACACCAATTATCCTGGTCCTGAAAGATCCCAAAAGACTTAAAGTAGGCGTCATGGGCAAGGCAACACCTAGGTGTGTGATATGGGACCCAAGATAAGGTTCATGAGCATGCCACTTGTGCCAATTATACCAATTATACCTAGTGCCAGCTGCTGGCGACTAAACAACCTGTACGGTCACTATTGATCACATTCACGCTGACGCTCGCGCATGAAATGACTCATCTGATTTCTGGCTAGCTACCTATCGACTGTTCCAGTGCATGCCAGGCCTTCCTCTCAGGCCAAGCGTATACTTCATCCAAAGCTTCCTCGCTCACGGCCTGCAAGACATCTGCACATCATACCTTCGTTTCCTTTGCATGTGGGACCTTATTCTACAGCCTTACTATTGACTGTCGTGCAAACCCGCTGCAGCGGTCAAGTCAGCCACCGCCTTCCTCATCGCCGACGCTTGCCTGGCTGCAGCCTTGCGCTGATCTTCGCTCGCCTTGCTAAGCATGGCTGCGCGCCCACTGGTGCCAGTAGACGTCCCGGGTGCGGCGCCGGCACTACCACCGGAAACGCGCGCACTGTTTAGCACAGCGTCTGCTCCCGACTGTGCCGACGTCAACGGTCGCGCCGCGGTGAAATAGCTGCTGACCTTGCCACCGTCAGTGTCCGTCGCCGTTCTTGCTCCAGGTCCCGCTCCAGACCTCGCGAACGCCGCGGCCAGCGTGTTGCTGTCTGTCCGCTTGCTTTTGCCCCCCGCCGCCGCCTTGCTCTGCTTCTTGCCGGCCTTGGGACGCTCTCTCTCCGAGACTGGGAGGTCAGATGCCTTTGTGAAGCCACCCAGGGCAGCGACAGTGCTGGAGCCTTGGCGCTTGGGAACTCTGGAGCGCTGCTGTGCCTTCGGGCGTTCGTCCCCATCGCTTGATTGTATGTACTCGTTGTCATCGTCATCATGTGTCCGCAGGCGTTTGTTGCCCTTGCGTTCTGCACGCGCCGCCGCTGCGCGCGCCTCCACCCTCCCGCCACTCCCGGGACGTGCCCGCTCCCGGCAGTTGTCGCACTGCCCTCCGCAGCTCGGCGCCGCCCCTACATCACATTATCGACCAGCAATCAGGCCAGAAATGCCGCCGGAGGCGAGAGCATGTGTATGAGGCAAAGAAAGCCTGTCATGGTTCTGGAGATGGTAAAACGGGGTAGGACGTGCATGCAAGATGAGGGGTGTCATGTAGCAATAAGTAGCAGCGGCCCAAAGGTGGCATTTCCAGTCCTATATGATACACGGCTCAAATCAGCAGGGAGGATGGAAATAATGAAGCAGCCCAGCAAAGCAGCAGCAGGCCACCAACTGCAACAGCTGCCCACACACACCTCACACCAAGCTATTTGGGCATGCTGCATAAAAATTACTAGGTGCTGGCCAAACCTCTGAGTGAGTCATGATGATGACACACGCATTATGATGATTACGATTATTATTGTGATGATTACGATTATTATGATGACACACGCATTAGGACATGACAGGTGAGTTACAAAACCCAGCCAGCAAGGCGGTAGTCAGCCATTGCGTTGTGTAGCGTTGAGGCTACCATGCTGCATGACCGCAGGGCATCGGGTTGACATTAACAATGAAGCTGTCGTATCATGGTGCAGGGGACCGTGCTGCTGACTGTGATAGTAAGATGATGAGGAGCTGCCACCTCCAGGTATGTGCCTATTCAGGCCTCTGGGATGGCTGCTGCCATGCAAGCGTGCCCTACCTGGTGTTCGCCCCTGGGCCCCTCCCAGGCTGTTCAGGCGGCTGCCGTCGTCAAAGTACTGCAGCAGGATGTCGTGCCTGCAGCGCTGCAGCTCCTCACAGTAGCTGCGCATGGCCTCCAGGAGTTTGAGGCCTGACTGGTAGCCTGATTTGGAGCCTGTGGGGCAGCATGGCCACTAGCTCACCATGTGAGTCATGGTCTGCTTGTGTAGCCTGGGTGTCCTGTTTTGGCAACAGCAGCCGGAGTGACTGAGCAGGTATGGCTTTGGGAGGATATGGCACCTGAAGAGTGGGTGCCACCAGCAGGTCAGTAACAGCAGGCACCTGCTCAGGAAGCTATGGCAAGCAGCAGAGCAGCACACGAAGCAGAGCAGAGCAGCAAGAAGCAGACTTGATGGTGTGCAACAAGCAGCAGACGAGCTAGGGACAGCAGGCAGCCTGCTCATTATACTTCAGGGTCAGGTCCTCCCCTCTGTACTTGCTGCCAGGTTCAGAGGCAGAGAAGCCTGGCCATGTGACAAGAGTGACCAGGGCAGGCGCGGTGAGCAGGTTCGGTGCTACGCTCCAGATGCTCGGAAGCTTGCGGCAATGGCCAGGCAGCGCAAGGCCGGGGCCAGACTCGCCTCGCCTCAACATGTGCATGATGCGAGGGTTGTCACGCTTGGCGAAAAAGATGACGCACTCGGAGGGCAAGCCGTCACGCCCCGCTCGCCCGGCTTCCTGCGACACAGCGTTCACACTCACACTTAACCATCACACAATTACCTTCACAATCAAATGTCCCCCGCAACCGTTGCCATCTTGCAAACACCACTCTGACATACTTATGCAAGTTACTCTCAGAAGTCACATGCAAGTCGGTCGCTGTGAAGCATTCGTGTCAAACATAAAGCATGAGGCCCACGGCATGAGTCCATGACAGGCTTTGCTGCAGGCATCCCATCCCTGCCAGATCAGGCAGCATGGTTTGTCCAGCCTTGCCTGGAAGTAGCCCTCCAAACTCTTAGACAAGGTATAGTGGACAACAAAGCGCACGTCCGGCTTGTCGATGCCCATGCCAAAGGCTGCATGCACGTGGTGCACGTACAAGGCATGCACAGTGGTCAGGGGTGGTCAGGGCAGTGGCCTGAGGGCTGCAGAGACATGTCCGCTGGTTTCCACTCCGGCTGACTGCAACTCAGCTCCAGCTGGAGGTGCACCTTGGCCCTGCCACCTGACTGGCGCTGGCCACTCGCCATGCCTAGGCAGCTTGGTCAGTGGTGCCCCTGCCCCTGTCCCTGCCCCTGCCCCTGCCCCTGCCCCTGCCTCCTCCCTTGGCCCTGCCCCTGCCCCTGCCCCTCACCATGTCTCCCCAGCCTCTAAAGGATAAGACACAGGTCACAGACACACTCTGGGCAAATCCATTCTCGGCACCTCCCCGCTGAGCCTCTGGTCCTGCCTTTCATCCCGCGAATAACCCCTTGCCCACCCCACCCCTGCCCCCTGCCCCCCTCCCCCTACCAATGGTGGCAACCACGACTTGAATAGCTCCAGAACGCCAGTCGTTCTGCACCTACACACCCACACACACGGCAGCAAGGCGCTGCTGATGTGAACCGCTGAGGTGCAGCTGGCACTCTCAGGTGCAGAGGGAAGAGAGGGAGACGAGCGGTCAGCTCATGCTTAGAGCGGCGGCACACTGGTGATGCTCAGTAGGCTGTACTGCATGGCCGCAGCCAAAAGCAGAGAGGGGAGTGCAGCTGCAGTGCACAAGGTCACATGGAATGCTGACGTCAATGATAGGCTTGTGCGGAGAGGTGTTTGTGTGACCTGTGTGAAAGGATGGGCAGGATGGAAGGCACTGACATGGAATGGTGGTGGGGGCACTGAGGGGGTGCACACGACTCACCTGCATGCGCTGCTTGGGGGTCATGCCTGCATGGTAGAACCCGCTCCTCACACCTGCCTCACACAATGACCTGCATGTGACCAAGCATCCTTGCATGCGTGCACCCATGCTTACATCTGCTCACATTTGCCACTCATCTGATGCTGCTGACACAAGGATCTGAACTGCATGGGTCTGCATCATGGCGCCCTCCCCCTCCCCCTCCCCCCCTCCCCCTCCCCCTCCCCCTCCCCCTCCCCCTCCCCCTCCCCCTCCCCCTCCCCCTCCCCCTCCCCCTCCCCCTCCCCCTCCCCCTCCCCCTCCCCCTCCCCCTCCCCCCTAACAGCCCACCTGCACACCTGCTCGCTCTCATCCCGGGAGAGGCAGTACACGATGCCACTAGGCAGCAGGGGCCCACCCCCCCTGGGCCCCCCTCCCCCAGCCCTCCCACCCGCCCCCCCTCGATGACCCAGCCCAGCCGCCCCCCTGCCCCCCCTCTGCTGCTGGTGTGGCCCCTGACGGCCTAGGAGCCTGCCAGCCTGCTGCTGCTGCTGCCGCAGGGGGGGCTGCTGGCCGTGTGCATCCAGGGCGGGGGCAGCTGCCAGGTCGTTCTGGTCCTGGATGTACTCCACCAGGGAGGCGAGGGGCTGGGGGCGGCCCCTGTCGTCCACCCCGTACTGCTTGTCCAGCACTGCAAAGCGCAGGTTGGGCCGGAAGAAGCTCACCTGCAAGGGCCAGGGGCCAGGCAGGGGAGGTGGGCAGCAGTGGGTTTCTTTTCCGTTTTGCCCTGATGCATGACTATAGCTCAAAGTGGCATGGGGCTCTCAGGTGAAAACATCAGCGGCATTTCATAGCGATCGCTATACATAGCGCGAAAGAAAACCCTGTCGGGCAGAGGGGGTGGGACGGTGATGGCATGGGGCAATGGTCAGCCAGGCTGGAGGTTTTCAGTGTGGTCAGGGGGACAGCTGGTGGAAGGCTGGTTGGCCTTAGCTGCCATGCTGACCCTCTGAAAATCTGACGAACTACTGGTGGGCAGGCCATGTCTGTGTCCGGTTCAGGTCAGAGCCAGTGCTGCACTTTGTTGGGTCAGGGTCAGGGTCAGGGTCAGGGTCAGGGTCAGGGTCAGGGTCAGGGTCAGGGTCAGGGTCAGGGTCAGGGTCAGGGTCAGGGTCAGGGTCAGGGTCAGGGTCAGGGTCAGGGTCAGGGTCAGGGTCAGGGTCAGGGTCAGGGTCAGGGTCAGGGTCAGGGTCAGGGTCAGGGTCAGGGTCAGCTGACCTTGAAGCAGCGAGCCGTCTGCTGTATGCCCAGGGTGTCCAGGATGTCGGCAGCCACTGCTGAGGTGGCGGTGGCAGTGACGGCGGTGATGGGCACGGTGCTGAAGCTGGTCTGCAGCGGCCAGCAGGACTGATCCAGCACTGCAATGCCGGTCAATAGCTCAATAGTGTGCTCCACTGATCAACAACTGGGGGGCCAGAGCTGCTGCTGACTCTCCACGTGACCAGTGCTGGCACATCCGCATTCAGCTGGGTGGAAGCTGGGCAGAAGCTGCATAGAAGCTGGACGGAAGCTGGATAGAAGCTGGGCAGAAGCTGGGACTGAGCTGGGGGGTAGCATTGCGTGATAGCAGTGATGACGCTCAGGTGTGGTTGGGTTGTGCTAGGGTTCATCCACTGACCTTCATCACCGTGCCCAGCTGCTTGTAGTCTGGCCGGAAGTCATGACCCCACATGGACACGCAGTGCGCCTGGCAGCCAGCACCCGCACCCGCACATGACAGTTGGCACCATGATGTGGGTAAGTGAGCAGCCAGGTGGCAGCCAGCCTGTTGATGGTGGGGTCTTTGCTGTGAAATCCACGCTCAGATCCTGACTAGGGACCAGGGCCCAGGGACTCAAGCATGGCAGTTCCTAATCAGGAACCACTCTCAGGCGGTGGCAGATCCTAATCAGGATGCTGGCAATTGTATATTTACATGTGGCTGACCAGCAGCAAGCGGTGCGGACAGGATGAAGCAGGACAAGGCAGGCTGGCCAGGTCAGGGCGAGCGTGTATGGCACTGGCTTGGCCGGCGTGGAATACGCCTGAAACATACAGCCAGGATCATGGCTGGCTGGTGGTACCAAACCTGGTGGATGTCCAGCAATGAGTGGCTGACCCCCTGACCTCCCTCTCACTCCCAATCACACTCGGAAGCTGCACGGTAGACGCCAGCTCCTGACCCAAACTCTGCCGCCCAAATCCAGATTCAATTGCCGTGGCACGCACACTCCATACCCCACTCTAGCCCTCCTCTCAAACTGCAGCTGAGCTCACAGGCGGCGGGCAACCTGACCCTGAACCCTAACATTGTGCTGATGCTTGCACCACATCAGTCACACCTCGTCAATCACGATGCGGGCTAGGCGGCCGCGTGCATGCAAGCGCGCCAGGATGTCTTTCAATGCGCTGCTCTTCACTAACTGCTCAGGTGTCACGTAGCTGCAGGGCAGCAGAGGTTTGCAGCCAAGGGTGGGGCAGGGCAGCGCAGGGCAACAGGGCAGCAAGGCGGGGCAGCAGGGCAGCAAGGCGGGGCAACAGGGCAGCGAGGCGGGGCAACAGGGCAGGGCAACAGGGCAGCAGGGCAGCAGGGGCAGGTGGGTGAGGCAGCAGGGCAGTAGGGTAGGGCAGCAGGGCAGCAGGGTCAGCAGGCAGTAGGGCATGAGCTGTGCTTACAGCAGCTTGCATGTTGGCTGCGCCTTGTTCAGCTCCCTCAACACGCCCAGCGCCTCGCCCTTAGACTGCTGGGAGCTCAGGTAGGTGGCGGGTACGCCGCAGCCGCCAGGCCGCCCGGTGCACAGCGCCATGACCTGGCAGATCCCACAGCAGCAGCAGTGGCAGCAGCAGCGGCGGCGGCAGCAGCGGCAGCAGCAGCAGCGGCAGCAGTGGCAGCAGTGGCAGCAGCAGCAGCAGTGGCAGGCATCAGCACTGTTGGCCCAGGAATACGCAGGGGTGCTGCGGTACAGCAGGTGGTGGTGGTGGTGGTGGTGGTGGTGGTAGTGCTGGTGCTGGCGGTGGTGGCACTGACGATGATGGTGATGGTGGCACCGCTGGATGAAGTTCCACCAAATCTGACTGACCTGACCAAAACTACGACAGTCCATTTACCAGAGCTACAGGTGCTCAGTGGGCTGGTGGGTGCTGCCTCGCCCCATACCCACCTGGTCCTGCATAAGGGACAGCAGGGGGCACACCACCACAGTGACCCCCAAGGTGATGACGGCCGGCAGCTGGTAGCACAGGCTCTTGCCGCCACCGGTGGGCATCAGCACGAACACATGGCGCCCCGACACTGCTGCCTGCACACATTGCCACCAGGAGCACCACAGGAGGTTGGGGCAACATGCATCCTCCAGGGGCTGCCTGTACTACCTCTATCACCTTCCAGGATCTGGTCCATATGCCGTCATAGGTGGGCAGCATGGACACCATGCCTCTCTGACCCACCAGGCGACGCCTGTCCTATTTTGACCCCTGGACGAGCCTAGGACTAGCAGGCCTCCCCTATACTTTCTCCCTATTCTGCCCCTGTGAGGCACTGACCAGTACGCTGGTCCCACCCCGCCCCATACCTCCCATACCTCCCATACCTATGTCCCACCCCATACATATGTCCCACCCCATACATATGTCCCACCCCGCCCCATACCTCCCATGCACCAGAGTCTGCCTGTCTGCTTGTGTCAGACCCTGTCAAATCCTGACCCTTTCTCTGCCCACCGCCGCACTGTGCGGCAGGCTCACCAGCCCCCATTCTCACTCGCTCTCCACTGTCCACTGTCTCACTCTAACTCACTCTAACTCACTCTCACCTTCAGTCTGATGAAGCCCCTGGGATGGCCCTGCCTATGCACCTGGGAACCCCGCCAATGGCTCAGCTGTGAGGGGTAGTGCTGAGCTAGTGTGCCCTACTTACTGCTGCCGCGGCGGCCTCCAGTGACACTGCTGCTATTGCTGCTGCTGTCACTGCTGCCACTGCCATTGCTGCCGCCACTACACAGAAAGGTTCCTAATCTGGTTAACTTTTGGCGTCTCAGACCCATTGCTGCTCCATTCCGGTACTAACGTGAAAGCCAAGCATATAGCTGTGCAACCCTTCATTACATCTCTCCACAGTGCCCTTGATGGTCTCCATATGCCCACCAGCAGCAAAGATATGACATGTTTTAGTACCATACCCCTCAAAAACCAGTTTTACATTGAAAGTCCCCTAATGTGGGTATGTCGTTGCTTTTGTCCACCTACTCAAAGATTGGCACCACAACTTTTGTAGAGGCTGTTACCCATCCCAATGCCCCTATCAAAGCTAGCAGCTTGTCAAAAACATGATCACGTGGCAGTCTAGAGGCACTCAAAATTGTGCACATGGACATGCAAGCATGCTACTTGCAAGATCGCTTGTTGGCCTTTGCAGCTTTCTTGGTTGCCTCAGCAACCACCTCATGCTTGAAATAGAACCTATCCTCTGCTGGGAAACGTAAGCTGGGCTGCGGTTGGGCTGATCGCTGAGCTGCAACACGCAACATTGCGGCGTCGACTGTCAAGGGGACCCAGGGTTTGAAGGCTGGTTGCTGCCTGCCACCCTCCATGCTGGCTGCTGCTGCTGCTAGCATGTTATCCTTGTCAGGGGGGAACAGGCCAGTCTTCTCGAATGCCCGCTGCAGTGGTTGCATGGAGAAGCCCACAGAGTAGTGCATGGCTGTGTCCACTAGGCTGATGATCTGGGAGGGTGCAGGGTTGAAGCCCTCCCCATCGGCTAGGAATGCAGCCTGTCCCAACAGCTTTTGATACTGAGCCTTGACACTACCAAACAGCTGGTCCCATGGCTGGAGGAAGGAAGTGCATTGACAAAATTGAAAAAATGACATGAGAGCTGAGAGAGAACATTTTCAACGCAAGACCGCGGCCAAAGGGTAGCAATAAACCAAAGCGCACCAACTGCGCTACATTGGGTACCCACCAAGGTGTCTAGAAGGGCCGCGCTCGCATGGGTATTTCGTCGCGCTAGTGCACGCGGGACCTTAACGGCCGGTAGGGTTCAAACGGGCGTAACCGGCGGCAGCCACATCTCAGCCGACAAAACGCGTTAGTCCGCCGCAAACCGACCCACAACGTCCTTATAACCTCTAACGACCGTGTATGAAAGGCGGCATGCGTGTTGAAGAGCGCAAATGGGAGAACGGCCAGTATAGGCCTACCCAAATTAGGAACCTTTCTGTGTACTGCTGCTGCTGCCTTACCTGGACCACCTCCAGCTGGGCCTCACGGAATGACGCATTGCCAAACACCCTGCACAGTTCACACATCACCACATGCCAAACATCACATGCCTGTCTACAGGCTAGTTACACTGCAATGACCTGCAGCATGTAATAGTAAGGAGTGAGCTCACCCCTCATAAGGATGACCAGCTGTTGAATGTGTGACAAGCCAAAATATGCAAAGCAAAAGTACAAAAGAAGGGAGTGGGGCCTGAGAGTATGTGAAAGAGTGAGTATGCCAGCGTCAATGTGTGAGAGCGCAAGGGAGCAAAAGGATATGAGTGTGAGTGTGAGAATGTGAAAAGGACCGAGATTCTCTCTCGCCAGTTCCCCCACCTCTGATTCACCATGTGCAGTGCAGTGGCTGGCAGCGCCCCCTGCACCTGACGGCACTCCGCTGCAGTTGCTGGCTGCTGCCAGGCCGCACCCCCAGGCACAGCCCGCAGGGGCAAAGCCACTGGCCCTGAACCCGCCTCAGTGCTAGTGAGCTCTGCCTGGCCAGCAGCTGGCAGCCCCAGGAACTGGCGCAGGTCCCGTGAGGGGTGGGGTGCGGGCGGTGCCGTGCCGGGCGTTGTAGAAGGCTGCGAGGGCGGCGGGTGAGGGTAGGCAGCAGGGAGGGCAGCAGGGTGAGCAGCAGGGACGGCAGCAGGGACGGCAGCAGGGTGGCAGCAGGGTGGCAGCAGGGTGGGCAGCAGAGAGGGCATCAGGTGACAGCAGGAGTGACAGTAGGGTAGAAATAGGGTGGCAGCAGGGTGACAGTAGGGAGGGCAGGGAGGGTCTGGCATTATAGCACTGCATGCTTTAGCTGCAGGCAGGGCAATGAAGAGCAGCAGTAGCAACAGATGGAGAGGAATGTGGCTGCGGCTGCCCTGATCCTTGGTTGGGCCCTGGGTGGCCGACCTTGCCATCACGTTTGCAGCTGTGCGGCACAGAGCCTCCGCTTGAGTCAGAGTCAATGCCCTCACTGCCACCATCTCCATCCAAGTCCAGGTCGTCCAGGTCACTTGCAGCCATGGAGTCACTGCATGCGCCATGGATTTCCTGCAGTGGCAGAGCATAGAACCCTCCTAGGGGTATAGTGAGGGAGAGTGAGACGGGCTGCGGCAGAGGGAGACGTTGGCCGGTAGCTGCAGCAATGGAAGCCAAACGTTGTGGTGTCACCCTTGACAGATCAAAACATGCCAGGAGCAGGAGCAGGAGGTGGGGTGTGGGCAGGTCCTCACGTCTTCATCTGAGTCAAAGTCTCCGACGTAGTCGGGTGCAGCGTCCCCATTGCTGATGTCCTTGTCGTCATTGTCCTCCCATTTGTCCGCATTGCCTGCAGGAGACAGAGACAGATGATGCTGGTGCCAGCCAGGTGCTGTGCTGGTGCTGATGGCATGAAAAAGCAGATAAGGTCAGGTAAGATAAGATATGCTGGCGTCACTCTTGCTGCCAGATCTCACACCCATGGCCTGCTAGCCTCCATTCCCCAGCCCCTTCCAGGCTGTCATGCGCATGGTGTGTCTTTGTGTGACATAGTGTCCCAGAGGTAGTGGGGACAGGCAAGCAGCGGCTGGTGTACTATTGCAACGCTGGCATTGTGGCTGTACAAGGCCCTGCCCTGCCCTGCCCTGCCCTGCTGGTGGTGGAGGGGATGAAGTGGGGACTAAGGTACATAAGCATTACACATTGTGTAGTTGATAAGTATATATATGTTTTTCTGTGGTCATCAAGGGTGCGACCAAGGATGCTTCAACTTGGTTGGAGTAGCTGAGTGAGTTTACCCACTGTCAAACAAGTTGTTCCATGTTTGAGGATGAGTTTTGTTTGGCTATACAAGGACTGCAACTAAACCCTCAACTTCCAGCGAGCAGGGGAGGCCCCATTGCGCCCAGTGGAGCTGTGATGGTGGTCAGGTCGACCAGCGGCTCCTGCCCTAAGCAAAGCTTACCCTGGCCTGGGATTCAAGAAGCTGCGAGACCGAGCACTAAAGGCCTAGCCCCAGCCCCAGCAGCCTGTAGCACGATAGCATGTGTGCACTAGACAATGCTTAAGCTGTTGCTTACATCAGAGCATGTGTTTCATGCCAACACCTGTCGCCCCACCCTCGTAAGGGGGTGGGGATAGGCAATTAGGTATTGGTGCTGGTTGTTTTAGGTATAGGTACCGACCATTCGGGACTACAGATAACACATCTCCTAGTAGTAGGGGAGAGTGCTGTAACACAGGGACAAAGGCAGACAAAGGGTGCCAGCCAGGTGCGGTGCTGGTGCTGCAGTTCGTGCGTGTGGCATGGTTGTGGTTAAGAAAAAGAAGACTACTTTAGAACGACCCATGCGACTTGCTAGATTCCATGTCCCCAGTCCCTCCCAGCCCCTCCCTGCCATGCTTGAGCTGTTGATTGCTTAAGAGCATGTGTTTCAAGCCAGACATCACAGCTCCAGCTAACTTGTAGGGGGTGTTTGTGCTGTAGCTGCTGCGTGCTCACTGTGTAACGCTCACTGTGTAACTGCTGCGTGCTCACGATGTAACTGTAACCAGCCAATGTAACTGTTGCCAATGTAACTGTTGCCAATGAAGTCTCAAGAGTGAGAGTCCTGCGAGTTGATACAGCCAGTTAAGGTGGAGACACTGCAGAGCGCGATGAAGGGCAAGAAGCGCAAAGGCAAGGAGTGGGGGACCCGCAAGCAGCTGGTGGTGTTCTTTGGCAACGCAGGCATTGGCACCCGGGGTGGGTGGGGGGCCAAGGCCGTGCTGCAGGCCTGCCGCAAGGTGGTGGAGAGGCCCAACAGCGGCAAGCCAACCGACAGGGTGCCAGGCAAGGTGGTGACAGTGGATGAGTTCCGCACCAGCAGGGTCAGCTCAATCTTGAACAGCCCCCAGCCCTGTGAGGAGGAGCTGGACAGCAGCAAGCCCACCAGGCTTGAAGGCTGGAAGCCCAAGCCTGGTCAGGTGCAGGACCGCTTGTTGCGGTCAGCCTGGAGCAAGCGGTTTGAGGCGCCAGTGCGGGGGCTCATGTGGTGCCCTTACCTGGCCCAGGCCACCCCTGGGAAGCTGGGCAAATGGGTGGACAGGGACTGCAACGCAGCCCTCAACCTCCAGCGGGCAGGGGAGGCCAAGTGGCGCCCACTGGAGCTGTGCAGGTGGCAACACCGAGGAAGACTTCCTGCCCAGGGCAAGGAGTACCCAGCACTGGGCTTCAAGAAGCTGCGAGAGCGAGCCCCCAAGGCCCAAGCCCAGCAGCCAGTAGCATAGTAGCACGTGTGCACCGCATATGTGTGCCTACATCAGAGCATGTGTTTCATGCCATCATAGATTGCCCGGCCTTCGCAAGCGGGTTGGGGTAGTGAATCAGGTAGTGGTACCGGATGCTTGCTGCATGCAAACAAACCGGATTACAGATAACACAGCCCCTGCCCTGTAGTAATAGTAGGGGAACAACTGTGCTGCCTGGCATTAGAGATTTTACATTGTGATTTGCAGCTGTTGGCACCGCAAGCCACTGGAGCCAGTGCTGTGAAGGATGTTGAATAGTTTTGGGGGAAGCAGCCACAGGCGCTATTAAGTCCAGCTGCTACCTCCACATTGTGATTTGCAGCTGTTGGCACCGCAAGCCACTGGAGCCAGTGCTGTGAAGGATGTTGAATAGTTTTGGGGGAAGCAGCCACAGGCGCTATTAAGACAAGAGCAGCAGCCGCAAGGCTCAGACAACACATCCCCAGCCAATCCATGTACCATACATGTGATGTGTGAGGTCACCACCACTCCTGCCTGCAGCCAACTTACACACTCACCTCCGTCTACCTGTAAGCACAGCTCAAGAAATGCAGCTTGCCAGGCCTCCACGGGGCGGCTGCCTGAACTGTCCTCGTGCTGCAGCAGCAGCGCAGTTTGGATTGTGCCATCGGAAAATCCCCACTCCGCTGCCACACGCCGTAGCCGCGGGCCGACGGACTCAAAGCCGCAGGCCTCCGACATGTCCTAGAGAGGTAGGGGCCGCACATGAAGCACCAAATATGAATCAGTGTTCAAATCAATTCCACAGCACTCCAGCCAAAACGAGCATGACAGCAGTGGTGTACCTGTCGTAACCCTAGCCTAGCCTGACTTCACGTGCTCGGCCCTGCAAATCTTGTCTGCCATGCTTCCATGCCCACGTCACGTAAAACCGGCGCGACCGTGTTTTGCACAAGTACAGCAATCCAAGCTCGTACGACATCAAGAAGTAGGCATTCTTCGTTGATACAATGGGATCCCTCGTGCCGGGTGCGCGCGGTTGCTGACGGGGAGAGGGGTTTCCTAACTTTGCGGGGTCCTGACAGACGTCCGCCGCTGCTTGCAGGTTGGGACGCCTCGCGCCTGACGCCGCCCAAAGGTACGGAACGCGTCAGATGATGCTTTCGATCTTTTGGTCCGTAAGCTTCAGCCCTCTTCCTTGCTGTCACAGAGATGGCACCTCACGAGGAGGAGCCGCAAGGATACTTCGCACGATACGAGGTCCGTCTCCCACGACAGACCCGCCTAGCCGCTCTTGCCGTCTACCCACCCCTTCATGTGGCCCCTCATTCACGGCACACCCATGCAACAAAAGCTGATGCGGCATCTGCGACTTGCCCAGCTGCTGTTGCCCTGCACTGTGCCAGGCCCTGAAGAAGGAACGGAGCAAGCGGTATTCAGCAGCAGAGGGCGACACTCTGCTGGCTGCTGCTCCAGCTGGGAGCAGGCAGGAGGGCAAGGAGGATGTTGCAGGCATCCCCATCCCTCAAGCCGTAGGGGCTGTGGGCGCACGTGTCAGTATAGGCCACCCTGAGGCGCGCAGCCTCGGCCGTGTTTCTGCCTCTCAGACCGGTGAGTGATAAGGTGGAGGCTAGCTGGGCTGGCAGATCCGGCAGTGTATCAGCTGGCAAGCCTGGAAGGTGTAGGTAGGGTCAGACAAAGAAGAGGGATGGGAGGGGGTTTGCAATGGTTACACTTGCTACACTAGCCAGTCAAGGTGGTGGTGGAGGGGAGGATGAGGAGGTGGACGAGGAAGTAGACGAGGAGGAGGAAGAGGAGGTGTTTGGCTGTTTGTCCAGCCAGGCACGTCACAGCTTGCCGTGATGACAGCTCCCACATGCCAACCGATCCCGCTGCTCTAGGCAGTGGCGAGCGTTCAGGGGCAGCGCTTGTGTCAGGTTACACCTAGGCTAGGTCACAAAGCAAGGGATCAGGGAGGGGAGAACAGGGAGGTGGGCAGAAAAGGAGGAGTATAGGAGAGGAGAGGTCAGAAGGCTAGGGTCGGGCAAGAATTGGTCAGGCAAGCATGTGCTGGCATGTGCTGTCAAGGGGTTGCTGCTGGCCTTTAGCGAGGGGTTGCATCAGGGTCTGTTGCTGTCGGCCCTTGGTGAGGTGAGCGGAGGTGGACGGCAGCCCAGCCGGGTGCTCGCAGTTTGCTTGGAAAGCTATGAAGGCGCACTCTTCGCCATTCTGTCAGGGCCATGGGTCAGGTCGAGTCTGGACGTACTATGGCCTGCTTGTGGCACATCTGGCCTCACCCATTGGATGTGCTCACTGCTCCTGCTACACCTCCTGCCATGGTGTTGGGTGCAGGCAAGGATTACGAGAAGACAGACTGGGCCACGGAGCTGGACAGCCTGAAGCGTAAGGTCAGGGCCCAGCCAGCAGCAGTGGCTGTGACGATGGCTTGCTGGGCTAGCTTGCCATGCCGTGCTGGGCCAGGCTGATTGTGCTGTGTTGTGCTGTGGTAGGCTGTGGTAGGCCCACTGGGCAGCAAGGCATGCCTGTGACTAGTGGCACAGGCGCTGCAATGCACCGGCTGCATTGACCCGCGATCCTGACAGCGGCCTTGGACCCAGTACCCTGCATGTCAGCCGCAGTCACTCTACAGCCATCTTCAAGCAGCCTGATGATACTGGCTGCTCTGTTGCTGGTGCTGCTGCTGTGTTGACTGCACATGGCCACCCGCCCAATGGCTGTCGCAGCTCCACTGTGCTGTGCACCCCACTGCTAAGTGTCGAAGGCCAGGTGGAATGCAGTACCACCCGCCCCAAACCATCCCATCCAACCACACTATCCCACCCGCCCCACACCACCCCACCCGCCCCACACCATCCCACCCCACTCGACCCATCCCACCCGCCCCACACCGTCCCACCCGCTCCACATCACCCGCCCCATACCATCCCACCCCACTCCAGCCATCCAACCCCATCTCACCCACCTTACTGCTGATCTGGCCTGCTGTGCCTTCACACCCTGCAGCCCCTGGGCCGCACGTCAGTGGGAGCTGTGGGGGAACGCCAGACTGCCCACGAGGCTGCTGCCCCCCAGCACACAGGGCCGGCCCCGCCCGGCGGCTGGTGGCGCGGGATGGAGGCCGGCAGCATGAACCACCGCTTTGAGGAGCATGTGAGTGTACAAGGAGCCTGGAGGGGGTCCATGTAGGGGTGGGGGGTGGGGATGGGTTTGCGGGTGGTGTTTGGGGAGGGTAGCTACAGTTTTGTAGGGGGGGCCGTGGTCACATAAGAGCACACATTCGTTTGTCTGGATGCCCTTCAGCACAGAGGGAGTTAGCTCAAAATACCACAGCTAAGCAGGCATAGCAACCAGTGGCCATGCTAGGTGGTGCTGGTGGTCAATGTGTGTGTGTGCTGCATGCTCTGTTTGTGGTTGCAGGAGGCAGCTGCTGCAGAGGGCAAGGACGCTGCCAGGGGGACGTTTGTTCCGCAGTTCGGTTTGACCGGCAGCAACCTCTGCATGGACAAGTAGTTTTTACCCAAATAGTTGTGTAGGTGCGTGCTGTTGTTAGCCCCATGTTCATGAGGCGACCACGTGTGGCGTCAGGCATGGGCATTAGGACGAACAGAACAGTTAGTTGACACGTCAGTAGTGGTAGTATCAGGGGCATTGTCTAGTTCTCAATAAAGGCGGATGCTGGCGTGCGGGTTGTAGCATTTGAAACACCTCAGCGACCTTGACACAGCTACGGCGCGTTTCCAATGGACGGAGAAAAGAGAAAAGAGAAAAGAGATATCTTTCTCTCCATCTCTTTTTCTCCATCTCCGTTGGCCCTCCATCTCCATCTCCATCTCCTCTACCTTCTGACTGCCGCCAACGGTCCAACTGTTGCAGTCAGCACTGACAGTTAGGTTGTCAGCACTGATAATTAGGTAGTCAGCACTGATAATTAGGTAGTCAGCACTGACAGTTAGGATGTCAGCACTGATAATTAGGTAGTCAGCACTGATAATTAGGTAGTCAGCACTGACAGTTAGGTTGTCAGCACTGATAATTAGGTAGTCAGCACTGATAATTAGGTAGTCAGCACTGAAAATGGGTCAGTCAGCACTGACAGTTAGGTTGTCAGCACTGATAATTAGGTAGTCAGCACTAACAGTTAGGTTGTTAGCACTGATAATTAGGTAGTTAGCACTGATAATTAGGTAGTCAGCACTGAAAGTGGGTCAGTCAACACTGATAATTAGGTAGTCAGCACTGAAAATTGGTCAGTCAGCACTGACAGTTAGGTTGTCAGCACTGATAATTAGGTAGTCAGCACTGATAATTAGGTAGTCAGCACTAACAGTTAGGTTGTCAGCACTGATAATTAGGTAGTCAGCACTGAAAGTGGGTCAGTCAGTACTGAAAGTGGGTCAGTCAGTACTGGAAGTTAGGTTGTAAGCACTGACTGTGGATCAGTCAGCACTGACGTGGGGGGCTGTCAGTACTGACAACTCTGTATCTCCTCAGTCCGATTTTTCCTCGATTTTTGGTTTTCACCATAACTCTTACAATGTTCTAAAATTGCTATG
This sequence comes from Haematococcus lacustris, assembly GCA_030144725.1. Lineage (NCBI taxonomy): Eukaryota > Viridiplantae > Chlorophyta > Chlorophyceae > Chlamydomonadales > Haematococcaceae > Haematococcus > Haematococcus lacustris. Next base: position 17,589,537 of record JASKMD010000029.1, read on the forward strand.
TACCAAGTTTCATGTCAAAATATTGAACTTTACATGTGCTAGTTTCTACGAGTGGCTGTATAGGCTTTGCATGCCCACTCTTGATGTGCTACCCAGCTATGCAACGGCGAGGCAGGCCCCACCCAGCATTACATATATGGGGCATGAGACGATGCCATTGCTGCTGCTGTTGCTGCGCCAACCTGCTGCCTGACATATGCTGCCTGGGTCCTGTACTAACCTGAGCCGCTGCCTCACTGGCATCATGGCATCTCTCTCATCATGGCATCATGGCATCTCTCTCATCATGGCATCATGGCATCTCTCTCTCATTACAAGCTATATGTCTTTGCATAGCTTGAGCGTCGCGCTGCTACTGTTGCTGCCATGTCCACCGTCTCAACTGCCATGACTGTGCCATTGCCGCCATTGCTGGCTGCAACTGGCCAAAGCTGCCTTTGCTGCCTGCTGCCTGGCATTCTGTTGCCAATGAAGTCTCGAGAGTGAGAGTCGTGCGAGTTGATACAGCCAGTTTAAGTGGAGACACTGCAGAGCGCGATGAAGGGCAAGAAGCGCAAGGGCGCGAAAGAGCCCCAACAGCCCAATCCCAAGCAGCCTAAGCCAAAGCCCAAAGGCAAGCCTGACGACCTCGGCTGGGTAGGCCCCGTATCGCCACAAGGGAGGGCGCTTAAGGAGAGACTGAAGGAGGCGGCCAACTCGAGGATTCAGGTCGTCAAATGCTATCTGAAGGGCTTCATCAGGTGGGTAGCTCCATCCGCATCCGGGTCCTCCTCCGCCGCATCTGGGTCCTCCTCCGCACCGCATCTGAACTGGGTCCCGGAACACCTAACACTTAACACTGGGTCCCGGGATAGCAATGCGAATGACATAATAGCGAATGATAGCGTGCGTGTGTTGCTTTGCAGGGGCCGTAATCAAGTCAAAAACAAGATTGTGGCGCACATCCGGCTGAGGCTGGGCATCCACCACAAGCAGCGCAAACTCACGTCCCTAGCGGCCCTGGTGCTGCTGGCCAAATGCCTGGTGGGGCCTCCTACCCCCGGCTTCCATCCTGCCCCCCCCCCTCCCTCAGTGCAGCCTCCTCCAGCCCAGGGTGCAGCCCCCCTGGACCCTCTCCCTGGCAGCCTTGCATCAGGTCCAGCAGCAGGCCCAGCCCAGCCTGCCTGGCAGCCCAAGCTGCAGGAGCGTAGCAGCAGCAGGCTGGCGAGCAGGCGCCCCCTCCCCCCTGCGCCAGTCCCTCCCCAACCCCTCAACATCCTGGACCCACTGGCAGCCCAAAACGTTAAGGAATGGACTGAGGAGTTCGCCAAACCCAGCGAGCTGTCAGGCTGGAAGCAAATTATGCGCGGCCCTGCACCCCAACCTGCGCCCCATCCCCAAGGCCTTCTTTGCTGACCCAGACAACGCAGCCATCACAGCAAAGCTGGTGGAGCTTGACAAGACGGAACTGTTGGGTGACTCCAACACCATCGGCCACCTTGCCAAGCAAATGGCTGTCAGCACGCAGGAGATGTTCGCCAACCCCGGTAAGAGGGGCGGCCAATATATGTTGCCAGTATGCTCAAGTATGCTCAAGTATGCTCAAAGTGTTGCTTGTTATTCCTCATGTATGGGCTCATGATGTATGTTGCACGATACATGATGCATGTTGTGTTCACGCGTTGCTATGCAGAGCGTTATGTCAAGCTATGGGCCAAGGCAGCCCGCTCCAAGTACGGCATCACCCTCGAGGTGGCCAAGCTGTTTGTGCGTGTGGTGTGCCAGTATGGCCTCAACTACAGCAGTTCCGAGCTGCGTGACACCCCGCTGGAGAGCCCTGAGTGGCAAGAGCGCATGGCCTACCACCGGCATGTGTTGACCGGTGTGCTGGAGGATGTGGAGGAGGCAGCAGCCCCAGCAGACTCAGAGGAGCCAGAGGACCCCGATGCGCCGCCAGCAATCACCAAGCTGCCGCTGCACCGGCGGATCTTGTACGCCATCTATGTCAACCGGTGCCTTGAGGAGTGGCAGGACCCCAACCCCCCAGCACCCCCACCCAAAGGCGAAGGCAAGGGCAAGGGCAGGGGCAAGGGCAAGGGCAAGGGCAAGGGCAAGGGCAATGGCCGGGGCAAGGGTCCACGGGTTCCACACTGCCCTCAACCCTTCATCCTCACCCCCATGGCAGGGTCAGGTACTCACTTCATCGAGATAGGTACCAGGGTCTTGCATGGGGTGTGCAGCCAGCTAGGCCTGACCACAGCCACAGCTGAAGCCTTTGAGGCTGAGCATGCTGCCTATAGTCACTGGGACAGAGTGTTCAAAGTAGGCAAGCTCGCCAACCGGGGGTTTGTGTTTGATAGGCGAATCCTGACTGATGGGGTCAGTGTGTGTGTCCAATACACACGCCCACTGGACTACACCGCCCCAGGCCCCTCAGGCAGCAGCCCAGCAGCTGACCCCCCAGGCCCCTCTGGCAGCAGCCCAGCAGCCGGCCCAGCAGCAGACCACCCTGGCAGCAGCCCAGCAGCTGACCCAGCAGCAGACCACCCTGGCAGCAGCCCACCAGCTGACCCCCCAGGCCCCTCTGGCAGCAGCCCAGCAGCCGGCCCAGCAGCAGACCACCCTGGCAGCAGCCAAGCAGTCGACCCCCCTGGCCCCTCTGGCAGCAGCCCAGCAGCTGAAGACCCTTCTGACAGCAGCCAAGCAGTTGAAGACCCTTCTGGCAGCAGCAGCAGCAACAAGCGCACTCCCTCTGACATAGGCAGCGGCCTGGCTGACGAGCGGGCGTTCCTGTTTGACCCAGCCACTCAAATGGGCATGGGGCTGGACCCTGGGGCCATCCAGGCAGTCAGCGCAGCTTCAGGGATGTGGGATGCAGATGGCATCTTGCAAGGCTTCTACAGGAGCAAGCTGACCAGGAGCCAGGTGCAGCATGACAGCGGCCTGATCCAGGCTCGCCGCAACACTCAGCGGTGGAATGAGAACATCAAGCTTGAGCTGCAGCACCTGGCAGCAGCCACCCCAGCAGGCACCTCCCTGGTGGCCATCCAGAGGCATATGGCCGTCACCCTGGCCACCTGGGATGCAGTGTGGGGGGAGTACCTGCATCCCAAGTGGGCAGAGCAAAGGATGAGGCTGCATGGTGCGCAGGAGATGGTCCTGGAGCGCTACTTCATGAAGGTGAGAGTGCCAAGGGTAGGGGGGGAGGGGTGGGGCCAGGGGCATGGCATGACCACCACACATGTGACCTGCTAGGTGCCCATGTCCCCAGTTCTGCCAAGGATGTCATGCGCTTTGTGTGTGCCTTGTGTGCCATGCAGCTGGAGGAGGAGGCAGCCAGCATGTCCCAGCAGGAGTGGGGGACCCGCAAGCAGCTGGTGGTGTTCTTTGGCAACGCAAGCATTGGCACCCGGGGTGGGTGGGGGGCCAAGGCCGTGCTGCAGGCCTGCCGCAAGGTGGTGGAGAGGCCCAACAGCGGCAAGCCAACCGACAGGGTGCCAGGCAAGGTGGTGACAGTGGATGAGTTCCGCACCAGCAGGGTCAGCTCAATCTTGAACAGCCCCCAGCCCTGTGAGGAGGAGCTGGACAGCAGCAAGCCCACCAGGCTTGAAGGCTGGAAGCCCAAGCCTGGTCAGGTGCAGGACCGCTTGTTGCGGTCAGCCTGGAGCAAGCGGTTTGAGGCGCCAGTGCGGGGGCTCATGTGGTGCCCTTACCTGGCCCAGGCCACCCCTGGGAAGCTGGGCAAGTGGGTGGACAGGGACTGCAACGCAGCCCTCAACCTCCAGCGGGCAGGGGAGGCCAAGTGGCGCCCACTGGAGCTGTGCAGGTGGCAACACCGAGGTAGGCTTCCTGCCCAGGGCAAGGAGTACCCAGCACTGGGCTTCAAGAAGCTGCGAGAGCGAGCCCCCAAGGCCCAAGCCCAGCAGCCAGTAGCACAGTAGCACGTGTGCACCGCATATGTGTGCCTACATCAGAGCATGTGTTTCATGCCATCATAGATTGCCCGGCCTTCGCAAGCGGGTTGGGGTAGTGAATCAGGTAGTGGTACCGGATGCTTGCTGCATGCAAACAAACCGGATTACAGATAACACAGCCCCTGCCCTGTAGTAATAGTAGGGGAACAACTGTGCTGCCTGGCATTAGAGATTTTACATTGTGATTTGCAGCTGTTGGCACCGCAAGCCACTGGAGCCAGTGCTGTGAAGGATGTTGAATAGTTTTGGGGGAAGCAGCCACAGGCGCTATTAAGTCCAGCTGCTACCTCCACATTGTGATTTGCAGCTGTTGGCACCGCAAGCCACTGGAGCCAGTGCTGTGAAGGATGTTGAATAGTTTTGGGGGAAGCAGCCACAGGCGCTATTAAGACAAGAGCAGCAGCCGCAAGGCTCAGACAACACATCCCCAGCCAATCCATGTACCATACATGTGATGTGTGAGGTCACCACCACTCCTGCCTGCAGCCAACTTACACAGTCTCCTCTGCCTGCTGCCTGGGGTCAGAGTCCAGGCGCAGCCCACCGTGAATGGCAGCTGTTGGCACTGCAGGCACTGCAGCCATTGCAGCCACGGCAGGCACTGCAGCCACTGCAGGCACGGCAGCCACAGCAGGCACGGCAGGCAATGCTGTACTGTCTAATGCCGCAGCCGGCCCTGCCACTGGCGGTGTGAACCCTGATTGCTCAGCCTCAGCCTGCTGCATGGAGTGTGTCAACGCAGCCACTTCTGCTGCTGGTGCGGCTGGGTTTGCTGCCAGGCCCCCTGACGCTAGTGGCAGCAAGGGGGGAGGCAGCTCTGACTGGGCTGCCTGCTCAAGCCCAAGCTGGTCTCCTTCCCTGCCCACAGCTGCTGGTGCTGCTGCAGCTGCTGGCGGCTGTGCTGGTGGCAGTCCTGTCGTTGATGATGGTGGTAGCGGCAGTGGTGCTGTAGTTTCTGTTGTCGATGGTTGCAGCAGCACAGGTAGTGGTGGTGGCGATCCTGTGGTCGCTGCTGGTGGTGGCAGTGATGCAGCTGTGGCTGGGATTGCAGGTGATGGTGGCGGCAGTGGGGCTGCTGGTGGTGCCGGAGGTGGAGTGGGACCCAGCTCCTGGTGCATGGTGGTGAGCAGGGAAGAGCCAGCGGCAGCGGCAGCAGCTGGCGGCAGCGAAGCTGGCCTGTCTGCCTCATCCTGGCCTGGTGCATCAGATGGCTGGTCAATGTCCATTGGCTGATCCTGGGCTTCAGCATGCAAGCTCAAACAACCTGCTGCTGCTGCTGCTGCTGCTGCATCTGTCACTGCTCCACCCGCATCTGCCACAGCCAGTGAGCCTGGCAGCTGGTGCATGGTGGTGGCCGCTGCCTGCCTGGTCACCTCAGTGCGTGGCTGCTGCGCCTCCTGCCCCTGCGCATGCTCCTCTGCCTGCTGCTGCACCTCTAGCTGCTGCTGCTGCTGCAATGGAGACAAAGTCGCCTGGCTCTTTTGAAGTGCCGGTGGCGGCAGGGATGGCTCCCTGGGCGGGCCTGCAGTGCCTGGGGCAAGGCTATGGGGCTGAGGGGCAGTGGCGGTGCCGAGGTCATAGGCTGGGTATGCAGCAGCAGGGTGAAGGGGTGAGGGCGAGGCTGCCCCATTCACCATGTTCGCTGCCATCTTCTTTGCCACCTCAGCCTGCTCTGCTGCTGCTGCTGCTACTACTGCTGCAGTGGGTGCGAGGTGAGGTGTTGGGAGGGATGCTGCCGCTGTTTCATTAGCTGATGGAGGCAGGGGCGGGGGGCCTTGAGGGGCGGCAGGTGCTGCATCTCTCTGCTGTGAGGATCCTGCTGCTGATACCGACACCTCACTCCCTACTGCTGGTGCTGCTATTGGGGTCACAGCCAAAGGGGGTGCTATTGCTACTGCTGCTGCTGCTGCCTTTACCATCAGTCCTTCCTTTTGGGCAGATGCTGTCGCAGCTGGTGCTGCCGGCACCCCTAATCCAGCTGGCTCAGTCATTGCTGCTGCTGCTGACGCCGCTGTTTTCGCTGCTGCCGCTGGCACTGCTGCTGGCACTGCTGCTGCTGTCGGCACTGCTGCTGCCGCTGGCACTGCTGCTGCTGCTGGCACTGCTGCTGCCGCTGGCACTGCTGCTGCCGCTGGCACTGCTGCTGCTGCTGGCACTGCTGCTGGCACTGCTGCTGGCACTGCTGCTGGCACTGCTGCTGCTGGTGCCGCTGTTTTTGCTGCTAATGCTGGCACTGCTGCTGCTGTCGGCACTGCTGCTGGCACTGCTGCTGGCACTGCTGCTGCTGCTGGCACTGCTGCTGCCGCTGCTGGCACTGCTGCTGGCACTGCTGCTGGCACTGCTGCTGGCACTGCTGCTGCTGCTGCTGTTTTTGCTGCTGCTGCTGGCACTGCTGCTATTGCTGGCACTGCTGCTGGCACTGCTGCTGGCACTGCTGCTGGCACTGCTGCTGCTGGTGCCGCTGTTTTTGCTGCTGCTGCTGGCACTGCTGCTGCTGCTGGCACTGCTGCTGGTGCTGGCACTGCTGCTGCTGCTGGCACTGCTGTCGGCACTGCTGCTGGCACCGCTGCTGCTGGTGCTGCTGCTGCTGGTGCTGCTGCTGTAGCCGCTGGCGCAGCTGCTGCTGGCACCGCTGCTTCTGCCGATGTCTGAACCTCAGACGTCCCTGCTGCTGTCACTGCAATGACACTCGAGCCAAGGCTGCTGCTGGCCACACCGTGGTCATGGCTGCCACTGAGCAGTGATTGCGTGGCTGAGGCGGCCGCTTGCTTTGTAGCTGAGCTACTGGTGTCTGGCACAACCTGCCCGTCTGCCAGAGCCATCAGAGGCGGAGCCACATTCGCAGCTCGCTCCATAGCGGCGGCAGTCAGCATGCGGGCTTGCTTGAACGCGGAGCTTTGTTGGAAATCTCGCTCCAAAGCAGCGAACTCTTGTGCTAATGTGTCGAGACTCAACGCACGAGCGCCTGGGGAGGTGGGTGAGCTTGGGCGGGTTAGTCGCGACTGCGGCAACGACAGAGGATTCTCCTCGACTCGCGCCGCGCTCCCGCTTGGAGCGGTCGGGGTCAACCGAAGGCCCGGCTGCTGCATTTCTGGGACCATCCGACCGCTGCCGCGGCGTGACCGGCGTCCGGACAGCGGGGTGATGGCGGCCCCCGGAGGTCCGACTCTCGCGCCAGGCTGCGCTGGCTGCACAGGCAGGACAGCTGGACCGTCCCTCGTAGTCTCGGACCCTGCGGAGCTGCCGGATCGCTTGTCAGGGCTGCTGCCAGGGCTGCTGTCGGGGCTGCCGTGCGTGTGCCCTCCCGGAGCGGGGTGTAATGTGCGGGGAGTGAGAGTGAGGGGATCTTGGACTGCGGCATGAGGGGCGAACTGCACGGACTCAGCCCCGCGCTGTGCAGCTTCAGGATCGGGCACACCATTCCCGTTTGCGCTAGGAGGCTCCGACAGCTGCCTTGGGCCGAAGGTCGCCGCCAAGCATGGGCCATCGCCAGGTTCCGGTGGATGCAAAAGAGGAGGATGAATAGGCTGGCTGGGCTGGCTGCTCCCAGGGGTTGCAGGTTGTGGTTGAAGACCTTGCCCCAGCCCTGTTTGCTGAGCATGAGCTAGTCCAGCAGTACTGCTAGCACCAGGCATGCCAGCACCTTCCAGGTGCTGGGCAGATGGAGGTTGAGCAAGTGGCAAGGAGGACCCAGCAAGGGGGTACGGGGCTGTGGGGGCTGGCTGTGGTCGCCAGGAACTCTCAGGCAGGGGTCGCAGGTGGCCTAGGGCTGATGGAGGGCGTGGCTGGGCCAGGGGAGCCAGCCAGGGTCGTCCTGGGCTGGCTGTGGCACCGGGCCCTTGCAGGTGTGGGGCAGATGGTGGGGGGTGGGGCTGGGGGCCGGAGTAGGGGGAGGGGGGCTGGCGTGAGGGGGAGGGGGCCTGGCGCCGGCCTGGTGACAGGGGCCTCTGCAGCAGGGAGGAGGCTGAGGAGGGGCGGCTGCCAGGCGGGCTCAGGGGCAAGGCCCAGTGCGACTGTAAGGTCTGGAACAGCAGCAGCAGCTTGGACTGGGCCTGAGCAGCAGCAGCAGCAGCAGCGGCAGCGGCAGCAGCAGCGGCAGCAGCAGCAGCAGCGACAGCAGCAGCAGCAGCGGCACCAGCAGCAGCAGGAGCAGGGGAAGGGAGAGGGGAAACGTCAGCAGTGTTCCAGAGAGCTGGCGACTGCTTGAAGTGCTTGAAGGCATTGGGTGGAGCAGTGTCATGAGATGCTGCATGCTGCATGCTGCGTGTCCTGGGTGAAGTCCAGGGGCAAGTGGCAGCAAGCTGAGCCACCCTCTCCCTCCCCTCTAGCCAGCGTAACTTTCAGCAAAGCACTTGAAAGCTAGGTTCTGAAGCAGGGGTGCACACACGCAGAGCAAGGGGCACAGGGCAGTAGCAACAGCAACAGAGCAGCAGCAGGGCAGCAGCAGCTGGGGGGTAGGGACACCATCACAGGGGGCTGCCAGCCTGACCTGAGCATCCTGCCGAGCTTCAGCCGCCCCCAGTGCCTGCCGCAGCGCAGCCAGCAGGCGAGCCTGGGTGGAGGCGGGCACTCCGTCCTGCAGCCCTGGCGCCTCCACCTCGTCAGCCAGGCGCCACAGCCAGGGCAACACCAGGGGGACTGTGCCACCATCCTGTGTAACACAGGCAGCAGCAGCAGCAGCAGCAGGACAGTTAGTGTGCAGCAGCAGCTGAGGATAAGTAAGAAGTCCTACTATGGCCCCCATGTGTGACATGTAAGCAGCTCACACACTTCACAAAACATGTGCCACCAGAGAGTGAGAGGAGCCATAGAACTGTGCTGGCAGCCATCAGAGGGTCAGAGGAGGTGAAGAGCGACACAGCCAGGTACCAGGAGGCCGGGTGGCCACAGTGGTGGGGAACAGGGCCACAGTGGTGGGGGTAGGGAAGCCTAACCCCACTCATTCACCCGCACAGCTGCCGCCCCCCTGCTGACCTGCAGCATGTCTGCAAACACGTCCATCAGGCAGTGGGACGTGTCGGGCTGCAGCTGCGCCCACACCGCCCCGCTGCTCCCCAGCAGCTGCAGCATTGGGGCACTGTCCTGGCCATACACTGCAGCGGCCTCAGCAAAGGCCGCGTTCACAGCAGCAGGGGGCAGCAGGGCCGGGGAGGCAGCTCGGCCGGGGGAGGAGGGTCTGGGTGCCCTGGGAGGGCTGAGCGAGGGGCTGGGGGCTGGGGGGACCAGGGCTGGGGCTGGGGCGGCGGCAGCCATGGGGGCTGAGGGTGGGTAGGCAGGGGCAGGGGGTGCGGCTGCAGCAGCGGCTTGCGGCGGGGCAGGGCCAGGTGGTGCCACGAGCTGCGCAGGCTGCATAATGGCGTGAGTGCCACTGTTTGGCCCATGTCGTTCAGAGGGGGAGGGTAGGGAGGGGGGAAGGAGGGGAGGCGAGGGCGTGAGCTGCGGGTCGTAGGGGGGCAGGGGGTGTGAATGGCGGGGCATGGCAGCCCCTGAGGCCAGGTGGGCCTGCAGCAGCTGTGCCTGCAAGGGGACAGGGCAGCGGCCTGAGCTGGCAAGGCAGCACGTGGCCGCCAACCCCTCCCTGCAGATGTGGTGGGTGTGATTGTGCAAGCTAGCAGCGTGGTGCTCCTGCTATTGGTGTGGTGAGGGTGAGGTGTCTCTCAGCCTGCAGGGGTGTGGTCAAAGGGGGTCAAGGAGTGGTCACCAGGTTACCAGGCTGCGGCACCAGCTGCCCTGCCGTTTGAAGCTCAGCTGTTGTGCCCTTCCCCACGGGCCAACAGTGTTCAGGTCACTCCTAGGGTGTGGCCCCAGCTGCCCTGCCACCTGCAGAAGACCCCTGGTGTAAGTGATGTGGTGGTGCAGGCTGGGCCTCCCCCTGTGCTGCCCACACCCACCTGCAGCTCAGCAATGGAGCGGGCGCTGGAGAGCTGCAGGGCGGCCAGGGCGTCGGCCGTCTCCCGCTGCTTGGCCTCCAGCTCCCGCAACTGACGCTGGAGGGACTGCCACTCGCTGAGGGGCACGGTGATGGTCTGAGGGACAGGCAGGGGGCAGGGGCAAGGGTTCAGGTTTGGGGCAAGATTTAGGGGCAAGGGTGGCCCCCCCACCTGGCTGACTGTGGCTGCTCCATCTCATTCACCAGCGCCTCTGGCACCAGGTACCTAGGTGCAGCGAACAAGTCTGCTCAAGACTGGTCCATGACTCTGGATGGAGTGGGTCTGCTCTGGTCCGTCATAAACCCTTGCATGTTCAGTTGCAGTGCATGGGGTGCAGCGCATGGTCCTTGGACTGTCTGGTCCTAGGACCTTGGACCTGGATGGATTTGGTCTGCTCCAGTCACTTCCCTTACAAACCCTGACAGTTGCAGTTGCAGGGCAAGAGGCACATCTAGATGCAGCGGTCCCACACCGTGAGGTAACACCCACATCCATGCATCACACTACATCCAAACTAACAAATTCACACTGATATTCAGATGCCTTCATGCATAGCCTGGGCCATGTGAAGCCCTTCCTGCAGCTGCCTGCCCAGCCGCCCCACCTGCATGGCGTCCAGGCCGTCCCGTGTGCCGCCCCGTCCTGAGGGGGGCCGTGCCACTGGGCGACTCCCACCAGGTAGGTCTGATGAGGATGTGGCTGCACCACAGTGACGTCAAGCCATGTCGGTTATAGTGGGTTTTTGTTGTCATTGGCTGTTGTTGGTCCGCACCGCCAGGCGCTGTGGGGGCACCCTGGCAGGCGACCTGGCAAGCCCCCCAACCATGGCCTGGTCACCAGCAGGGCATGAGAGGGGAGAACAGCTACACCGCCACTCATAGCCCTAGCCACCCGCGTGGCAGTACCGGCATGGCAGGACATCAAGTGCATCAGTGCAATGCGCATGAAGGACATCAAGTGCACCTCGCTCCCAGCCTGTCGAGCGGTCTGCCCCTGGATGACCTGCCAGCATACGGGAGGGCAGGACCCCAGCCCTGCCATAACTCTGGACAAACCCGACAAACATGCAGTTCATGGCAGTCATTCAAGCTGCTAGGACGGGCAGGAGGTAAGAGGGCAGATGAGCAGGCAGGGGCAAGCCGGTGGACTATAGGCTGAGTGACTAGGCAAACAAAGCAAACAGGCTCATCAGGCAGTACCAGGCCCCTACAAATCACCTTTGAAGGTGCCCTTTGACCCTTTGGAGGTGCCCTTTCGAGGTGACCTGCCAGCAGCCGGGCAGGCAGGCCCCCCAGCCCAGCAATGGTCAGTCAGTCCAGGAGCGCCCAGTAGAGTAGTCCCAGCCCCTCCCACCTGATGAGGTGCGGGAGCGGGTGATGGGGTTGCGTTGTGCTGCTGAGAGGGCAGGGCTAGGCTGCAGCTGGGGCGCCATGTGGCTGCTCAGGTCCAGCTGCACGCCGCTGTTGCTGCTGCGATGCGGGGCGGGGCCACCACCATCACTGCTGCGTTTCCTCCCCTGACCCTGCAGAGCACATGGATGCATGGAGGGCATGGGCACATGGACAATGTGATTGCACATGCACATGCAGGGTGTGTGTGTACCAGCAGAGCAGATCCCATGCTGCACGACATGTTGCATGCCTGGAGCAGTGGCAGGACCCCAAACCCCCAGCACCATCACCCTCTCCACCCCTGGGCTGAGGTAGGGGCAAGGGCCAGGGCAGGCGTGGTGGTTAGCGTTGCCAGGCTGATTCCCAGGTGCCATCCTGCCCCCCGCCTTTCATCCTCACCCCCATTGCTGGGTCAGGTTCCCACCTCAATAAGCTACATAGCCGGGCATTGCATGACATGGGATGTGCAGCCAGCTAGCCAAGGACTCTAGCATTTGAGGTGGCTAAGCAGACCAAGGTGGCCAAGCTGACCCAGCTGACCCAGTCTTTGTCCAGAGATCCAGCTGTCTAGAACCAGCACTGTATCGGGCTCTTCATGGCAGAAAAGGTGGCCAGCAAGGGGGTAGTGTGTGCTGGCAAGATCCCCAGCAATGGGGTCTGTGTGTGTGCACACTACACACGGCCCCTCACCCCATCCCAGGAAGCATCAAGCCCCTCTGGCAGCAGCAGCAGCAGCAGCAGCAGCAGCAGCAGCAGCAGCAGCAGCAGCAGCAACAGCCCAGCAGTAGCAACCCAGCAGAAGCAGCCCAGCAGCAGGCCCCTCTGGCAGCAGCAGCAGCAGCAGCAGCAGCAGCAGCATCTCAGCAGCAACAGCCCAGCAGTAGCAACCCAGCAGTAGCAACCCAGCAGTAGCAACCCAGCAGCAGGCCCCTCTGGCAGCAGCAGCAGCACCCTCCTTGAGGCCATTCTCAGGTCCTCATGCTGGTTACAGCCAGGAGAACGCACCTGAAGCTGCTGCTGGTGCTGCAGGGTAGAGCTGTGGTGTGCTGGGGGTGCGGGCCCCTCCCCGACCCCACTGCCCACTTGGACAGGACCGGGCAGCGCTGCTGACCCTGAGCGGCTGACCCTGCACGTGCAGGAACACGCCAGCAGGGCTCACATCAGTGGCAGCTCAGCAGCAGCATCAGGCACAACAGCAGCATAGCCCAGAGGCTGAGAGCCCCCTCTCACCCACACGCTGTAGCATAGCAGCAGCAACAACTCTAGCAGCAGCAGCAGCAGCAGCAGAGCCCAGGGGCTGAAAGCCCACTCTCCGTCCCACGTTCTAGCTTAGACCCCAGCCAACCCCTACCCTGCGGCAGCAGCTGCACACCTGGGCATGGCGGCAGGGTCATAGGTCACGTCCTGGCTGTCGTGTGCCTTGCGAAAGCGGTCAGCCAGCGAGCCCTGGCGCTCAAAGGCTGAGGGGCGGTCGCGGCTGGGTGTGACTGGCCTCACTGCGCCCTGAGGAGGGGAGGAGCCGGGGCCGGGCTTCGCAGGGGCTGCTGCTGCTGCTGTTGCTGAGGTGGCCACAGGTGCCTCGGGCAGCAGAGCCACACCTGGGGCATGGTGCAGGGGCAGCGTGGCAGCAGCAGCAGTGAGACAGCTGAGCACAGCAGCCATACGCTGGGTATGCCAGGGTACAGGCGCTGGCTGGGAGGCTGGCAGGGGCTCCTTCCCCTGAAGACTCAGTTTGTGACCTCAACCCCTTGCTCGTGCCGACCAGCTTGATCAGCTGTACCAATCACTTTAAAGATACTGCCCCATCACCCATCAGCCAGCACCAGCAATCCAGCTACTTCTTTGTCAGCAGATATGCCAAACAAGCAGCTTGTTTGTGCCAGGCAGGTGCCCAGCCCCCAGGTGGCCTGCCCCAGCCACCTACACCTCCCCCTAGTGCACCCTACTACACCCACCCACCTCTGGCTGCCATGCGCTCAGCTGCATGAGCAGCCCAGCCTGAGGTGCTACCCCCACTGCGGCCATAGGCCAGCAAGTCCTGCACCAGGGACGCTGCCTCACGCGCCGTGTCCCGCACTTCACGCACCTGCAGCAAACACCCTCATCAACATCAGCTCGTGCCCAGCCCAGCCCTGCCATGCCTTGGCTAGCCCCTCCTCTCACCTTTCACCTCTCATGATCTGACCCCCTTCCCCTCATCCCTCATCCAGCTTTCATACCTCACCCACTGCCCCTCGATCCTCACCTGGTCGACCCAACCTCTACGCGGTTCCTGCTACCTAGTACCTGGCCGACCATCGTTTCAGACCCTCCTGGCTGCTCTCAGCCCCCACCTTGTCAAACTTGACGGGCTCCAGTGCTCGCGCCGCCCGCGCCAGCAGGCAGGCTGGGTCAGCGGGGTCCCAGACCCCCTCTGGCTCAGCCAGTGGGCCCAGCACCAGGCAGCAGGCGGCCAGGCAGTCCGCAGCAGCCTGGGGGCAGCACCAAACACAGCAGCACCGCATCGTGCTAGGCCTGCACTGAAACCAGTGGAGCAGTGAGCATCAACTGAAAATGGACAAGGTGTGAGTGAAGTGTGAGAAAGCATGGCGTAGTGCATGCTGCTCCCATCTCCCCTGCAATCTCAGGGCCCCCTCTCCCTTCCTGACCTAGCATCTCTGACCTGGACTGACCTTGCGTGTCATCCAGTCTTTGCTGGCCAGGCAGCCACACAGCCCCGAGCCCTGGGCCGTGGGGCTGAGGGCCGTGGAGGTGGAGGGGGCGGGGGCAGGCTGGCCCACCAGCTGCCCGATCATCTGCTGGAATGCGCCAGAGCTTGACTGCAAGGGCAGAGGGCAGAGGGGACAGGACCAGCTTGAAGGCCTCAACAGAACACATGCACATTGGGTGAGGTGTGCAGGAACTGGGAGCGTGACTGCTGCTGCCACTATCGCCTCGAGCTCGAGCTGCGGGTCAGCCTCAGGGGCCGTGATGCAGCCCATTCGGTAGGAGATGTGTGTGGCTGGCATGGCATGGCATGAGCCAGTCAACAGTGCCACCCCTGACTGCTGCCCACAGCGGCCCTGACCGCTGACCACACAGCCCCTGCAGCCCTGCTGTTGCTTGCTCCCACACAAGGTCCTCACGTGGCGCATAGGTCTCACAGCAGGCCCCACACCAGGCTGTGCCCACAGCCTGATGCCCTGCTAGGCCAGGGGCTTCTGAACCAGCCCGACCATCCCTGGCTGCAATGCACCATCACAGCTACCGCTGTACTTAGGGCAGTGGCAGCCGGCCTTAGCGGCAGTGGCACGTGCCTTGAGCAGGCCTGTGGGCGCATGGGTGGCTGGGTCACAGCGGGCGATGGCCTGTATGCAGGCCGGCACTGCCTGGAAGCTGCCGCTGTGCATGCGGCGAATGAGGTCCTTGACCAGGGGTGGGTCCACCTGCCCCAGCCAGGGTGCCGCTGCCCCTAGGGCCGCACACGCTGCAGCCTGCAGCTCCCGCTTGCCGTCTGACATGCACTCCAGCAGCAGCTTGCCCACGGGGTTGGCACTGGCGCTGCTGCTGCCCAGCGCCTCGCTGCCATCCTGCTCAGCCAGGCCCTTTGCAACAAGCGCCAGTGTCTCGGCTGCAGCCTCCCTCACCGTGCTGTCCCCATCCTGCCAGGCGGCAGGGAATGGGAGAAGGGTAGAGCAGTCATGGTGGGGGGCGCACATGGGCAGGGAATGGAAGAAGTGTAGAGCAGTCATGGTGGGGGGCGCACATGGGCAGGGAATGGAAGAAGTGTAGAGCAGTCATGGTGGGGGGCGCACATGGGCAGGGAATGGAAGAAGTGTAGAGCAGTCATGGTGGGGGGCGCACATGGGCGGGGGGGGGACAGACATGGGCAGGGGGGCTGGAAGTGGCGGCAGGGGATGTTGTTAGGGTGTTCAGGGGGGTCAACACTGCGTGCAAGCCTGGGTGCCCTGGTTTAGGTGTCTGGGAGCAGTGAGCTACCCACTAGCAGTGAACCCAGCAGCTAGACCCATATCTGCAGGTTGCGCAGTGCGTGTGCCTTTTGTGTGGGTTGGCAGCTACAGCTTGTCCTGTGATGTGTTGTGCCAAGGCCATGGCCAACATGTGCTTTTCCAGCCAGATGTGCCCTGTGATGTGTTGCACAAGGTTCTGCATGCGAAGGCTTGTGATGTGCCTGTGCAACAGCGTGGCTCTCTGGTGTCACCCACCCACGACACCTGCCTGAGGGCAGCTCACCTGCATGGCCCGCTTCAGGTGGGCCAGCACCTTGGGCAGGTTCTGTGAGGACATGGCTGCATGGCTCTGCGGGCACAGGCTGGTGGTAAGGAAGCCCAGCGCCCGGATGGACTCCTGTGGCACGCAGGTTTGTCAGGCAGCCCCTTGCTACGCCCAATTTGTGCACTTGGAAGTCTGAACCGGCACATCAGACAAATGCTGAAACCTGAAGACGAGTAATGTTGCTAGAGACCAGCAGGCGTGGCTTCAGGTGGGTGGGTGACTGTGAGCACCCCACTCCAACAGCTGTGGGGTCTCTTGAAAGCTGCTGGCTTCTCTGCTGTTGGTGCTGCTGCCCAGCAACTGAGTGGGAGGTGCCTTGGGCTGTGATCACAGCAACCCTGGGTGGGGAGGGGTCCCTGCCTATCATGGTACCAACCTTGCGGGCGTACACTTTTTGACCTGGGGTGGGTGTGCATAAGCTGCTCAGCACGATGCTGCAGGTGAGGAACAGGCAGCACACACAGCTGTTGCCCTCTGCAATGGTTGGTGCGCGGATGATGGCAGCGTGAGCACGTGAGGCACTGCAAGAGTAGTTGCAGCTTGTGTGGGGCCAATAAATGTAGGCTCCAGGAAAGCTTACAGCAGCATCAGCTGTCACCTGAAGGTTTCCGTATCGAGCCAGGACCTGTCCTGCGCGCACAACTCCGGGACAATTGATGACACCTGAACACCGGCATTTGCAATATTGACTCGCTCACTTGCAACAATTCGAGCAGCTCCTCGGCCGCGCGGCGCTGCGTATCCCGGTCGTTCATTCTGTTCAAGCATGTTAGGAAGCGCTCCTTCTTGAGCAGCCTAGCCTCCGCCTTGCTGCTCACAGGTGCCGCGCCCGGCCCCGCTCCCGCCTTGACATTCATCTATGCTCGCCTGCCGCAGAGACGAGCAGTCACAGCATCAGCTCTGTGCAGACTTACGCCGGGTGCTGCAACTGATTCTTGCGTAACAAACCCAGCTGCTTCCTGTCACCAGCACCCTACCCTCTGCCTCCCTGTCACTGCCTACCTGCCCCTGCCTCCCTGTCTCTCCCTCCCTGCCCCTATCCCCCTGCCCCCGCCTTCCCTCCCCTGCCTCCCTGCACTTGCCTCCCTGTCCTTTCCCCTGCCCCCTGCAGGTAAGCTAGCACATGTATTTATTGGCACAGCTTAGATCATTGCTGCACCCTCCCAGTTGTCTCACTCGCCCAGTTAACACTCGAACCAGTCCTCATTCGCTCATTCGCTCAGGTGCACAGGTGTCAGATAGAGTAGCATGAGATGGCAAACCCCTAGTTACCTCCGCTTCCTACGCAGACTGTGCCTAGTGGCCGGTAAAAGCTGGGTCCATGTGAGTGTCTAGGCTTGCCTGTAGGGCGTGCCCGATATTAATATCTGCCTGATGTTTTGGGTAGTAGAGGTATTAATACCGGTACTAGAGGTATTAATACCTGGAAGTGGCACTTATGCGAGAGGTCCCTAGATCGAATCCTGTCGGGGTTGGGTATTTTCACCTTCGGAGTGATAGAAAGAAGGAGTAGGCATAGGATCGCTAGTCGATTGGACCAGCCTGTTAAGGATATCGGTTTACAACAGTGGCAGAGCCCGCAACGGCGGCTGGTGCAACATGCAACACACAATTGAGCTGAAAACACCATGCCACACAGCCAGCCCCTATAGTTGATGCTTAATTCATGATGTCAATCAGGGTGTCTTGGACGGTGTAGGGCTAGGTAGGGGTGGGTGCTGGTGGAGGAGGCATAGGCAAGCCTAGCCTAGCAGAAGCTGCACTATACAAACTTACGTGACTTCAACTCCTCAAATACAGAAGCGTTGGTAGAAGCTGTCCGTAACGTCTCCCACTCGCCACTATGTACCATCATGACCATCAAGACCAGGGCTGGGCTGGGCGGGGCAGGTCAGGGCTAGGAGGGGCTGGTCAGGGCAGGTCAGGGCAGGTCAGGGCTGGGCAGGGGAGGGGCAGGGCAGGGCAGGGCTGGTAGTGGAGGGTCATCTGGATGTACCTGCTTGCCTATGAGGCAGGCAAGACAGCCATGTGTTTAGACAACCGTGTGTTTACAAAAGTAGAGCGGTGTAACATAGAGCAGGCAACAACACAAGACTGACCTGTTGGGTTGGGAAGTGGTGGTGGTTGCTCGGCGGCTGGGCGCTGCTTGCAGTACTTGTCATGCTGAGATTGCGCGTGGCTGAGGTTACAGCACGACAAATTCGCGCCGCACAGGAGGCATACGAGCAAGACGACCTTCTGGGTTACATCTAGTTTTATCCGGTACGTACACGCGCACGGCATTGCTCTGGTTAAGCTGGTTGTAAAGGTCGAGGACAGAGACTGTCTTTTTCTTGCTGTTGTGTCCAGCCACGAGCTTCGGCTGGGGGATGTGGGTCTTGGGTATCGGGTGTAGGACTGACAGGCGTAGCCATAGCGCTAGTGGCGCTGATGGGTGCCGCCGGTGGGCCGGTGAGGTATTAATACCTCGTTCAAATTCCTCAGGGTATTAATACCTGGGTATTATTAATATCTGGCCGGGAACGCCCTACTTGCCTGAACATTTGAATTTAAACCTTGGCTGCTGGTTGACTTACCATCTAACCCCTGTGTGCAGCCAAGTGCATGTCAGTGGCCCCGGTTGGCGCTACCCTGACTTGAACGCAATGTCTCGCGGGGAACCCGGCGTCGATGCGCGACCCCTAAACGGCCTCCTTGATGGCCCTGGTGCCCTGGAGGACTATGCCCGGACTTCCTTTCTGAACTTCTTGAAAACATTCAACCGGGGACCGGAGGATGTATCGCAGTTGGAGGGCTCCGCCCTCGACCAAGACAGCCTGGAATCAAGCTCCCTGTATGCACGTCAAATTCAAGCGATGCACCGCGAGGACTGCACGACCCTGGTCGTCGACTGGCAGCATTTCAATGATTACAACGGCGAGATTGCAGACATTGTTGCAGCCCAATTCTACCGCCTGGAGCCGGCGCTGCGCAAGGCGGTACAGGATTCTGTGCGCATGGTGGCACCCATGTTTGTGCAGGTCTGTGCGGGAATTCGCACGGCCGAGCCCCCCCTCCTTCCCCCTCTCGGTCATACAGGGCATACCCAAATGTCTCCCGCAGGATGAAGACAAAGCAGACAAGGAGTTTTTTGTATCCTTTTACAACCTGGTTTCCAGTGACAAGCTTCGTGACCTCAGGTGCAGCCCCAGCGCAGCGGGAGATGGCACGATGCCGTTCAGCCAAGTGGGACGCCATGCATTCACAGCCTCTCATCAGCTGCCATGTCCATAACCATGTGCACGTGCACGACCTTCTCATCAGCTGTCCCTCCCAGCAGCAGTGACAGCAGCCCGCCCTGTCCCCTGATGCCCTGGCTGCTACCCAGGGTGGAGAAGGTCGGCTGCCTGACATGCTTCCGCGGCACCGTAACCCGCAGCAGTGAGGTGCGCCCGGAGCTGTTCCTGGCCGCCTTCCGCTGCCTCACCTGCTCAGCGGTGGTGCGGGGCGTGGAGCAGCAGTTCAAGTACACCGAGCCCCTCATCTGCTCCAACCCCACCTGTGGCAACAGGTGCAGCCAGAGCCACGTAGGGGTTGGGCTGTCGCAGCCATGAGCGTGACTGTGCATGGTGCACCCTCTGCAGCACATAGTCATGCCACAGGCAATGCTGCCACGTGACAGGGCACACACAGGCTCCCTCAGCACCTAAACCTGACCCTGGCCGTAACCCCGCGCTGGTAGGCTGCGAAGGTAAGGGGCGGCTCTGTTGTAAGTGCTGCGCCTACTGCGCCATGTTGAGGCCTCCACTGCCAGTGCTGCTGACATCACCACACCACCTCTGCAGCGCACAGTCATGCCACGGGCCTAGGCTATCACGTGACAGGGCACACACAGGCCCCTCACACGTCCTGGCTGCAGAGGTAAGGGTAAGTCCATGCTAAGGCCGAGGGTCACCACTGGCCTTTACCAGCACCGTCACCACTGGCCCCCTTCCCCACCGGCTGCCACCACCATCACTTGTGGCACTGGGCCACCACCACCACTACCCTATCCATAGCCCTATCTGGGTCACCACCACCACCACCCTACCCACCACCATCTTCGACCAGTTCTCTGTAGCACAGGACCACCACCACCACCCTACCCACCACCCTACCCACCACCCTCTTCGTCCCACCACCCCCACCAGCAGTACCCGCACTGCCCCCAGCATCACCACTCACAGCTCATGGAAGGTGTGGGGGAGGGTGGCTGCCTCAACCCACCCACCCTGCTGGCTTAGGCCTGAGGTGACCCTGACCTTGACCCTGACCTTGACCTTGACCCTGACCCTGACCCTGACCATGAACAGCCCCTGGCCTTCACCCCTGACAGGAAGGAGTGGTCTCTGGTGCGTGCTGAGAGCGTGTTTGTGGACTGGCAGCGCATCAAGGTGCAGGAAAACCCTGACGAGGTGCCAGCAGGGTCACTGCCCCGCACCATGGACGTCATCGTGCGCAACAAGCAGGTGCGACACCACCCCACCCCAGCCCCACCTCACCCCCTGCCCACCTTTCCTATTTGTCAGGGTCTGGTGTCAGGCTGGGTGGGTTGAGGTGAGGGGTGTATCCTTTGGAATGTATCATGTCAGGGTTTTCTCTGAGGTTTTTGTGACAGGTGTGACATGTGTGACAAGTGAATCATAGGGATCATAGGGGTCATAGGGGTGCGGGTGGTTGGTCTTCCTCTCTACCCCCCCAGCATCATCCCCAGCAATGTGCCAGTACTGTTGCCATCATGCACCTTCTCATCTCCTCCATGGACCTGTTGCCCTGATCCCATCAGCAGCAGCCACAGGTGCAGGGGGACCTTGCCTGCGGCTGCAGGTGGAGACGGCCAAGGCGGGGGACAAGGTAGTGTTCACAGGCACACTGGTGGTGGTGCCGGATGTGGGCTCCATGCGTATGGCAGGCGGTGTGTCAGTCAAGTCAGGTGAGGGGGAGGGGAAGGGGAAGGGGGAGGGGGGTCGCAGTCTCTACAGCTGGCCTGAGGTGCCCCACCCCTCATCTAGACTCGCTGGCTTTGTACCAACCCGTCAACCCCAGCGCCTCCCTGCCAGCTGAGTTGCACTCACAGGGTGCCTACTGCCTCCTACTGCCCTGACTTGCCTTGACTCTAGGGCATGGCTCTGGTGGCTGGTGAAAGCGCAGGCATGGCCAAGACTGGGGGCGGCGCTGACGGCTTCTCCATGAAAGGCTTTGGGGCGCGGGAGATGACCTACCGCCTCATGTTCATCGCCAACTTCGTGGAGGTGGGGCAGGCTGGAGCAGGGCCAGGCTGGTCCAGGGGGAAGAGCAGGAGGCCAAGGGATGGCCTCCACCTGGCTGTGCAGCAGCAGCAGCAGCAGCAGGAGCAGCAGGAGCAGCAGCAGCAGCAGGGTTGGAAACAGATTGAGTTCACATCGTCAGGTGCATCCTACCCAAGTCAGACGGCTGCTCTCTGAACACCTCAGCCTGCCCCTAGCCTGCCACCTCCACGCATTGCCTGTTTTGATGTCAGGGGCCCTGGGCCTGAGCCTATATTCAACCCTTGCCTTGATTGCTGACCCTGAGGCCCTCCCTGCTTCAGCCCCTGCTCCAGCCCCTGCCCCAACCCCTGCTCCAACCCCTGCTCCAGCCCCTGCCCCAGCCCTGCCCCAGCCCCTGCTCCAGCCCCAGCCCTTGCCCCAGCCCCAGCCCCGGCCCCTGACCTTCCCCTTGCCTCGCAGACCTCAGACGTGCGCAGCGGCATGGTGAACATCCGATCTGACGAAGACCTCACCCCGGACCAGGTGCTGGCTGGCTTTGAGCCACACCATGTAGCGGAGGTGGAGGCCATGCAAGCAGACCCCCAGGTGACCACCTGAGGACCCCTGCCTGCCCCTGACCCCAGCCCCTCCCTTACCACTGGCTGACCTGCTGCTAGGCATCCTAGCCAAGCCTTTTGTTTACCTGAGCTGCACCGGATTGCAGCAGCTGGACCAGACCTGGCTGGTGATGTACTACCAGCCCTCCACACCTGCCCCACCCCTGCCTCTCCACCCTCCCCTGCTGCCCCAGCCGCCCACCCTGCCTTCTGACCACCTTGCTGCCCCGGCCTCCCCACCTGCAGGTGTACGCCAAGCTGACTCAGAGCATCTGCCCCAGCGTGTGGGGTCATGACTCCGTGAAGCAGGCCGTGCTGCTCATGCTGTTTGGTGGTGTGCACAAGAAGACGAGCGAGGTGTGTAGGGGTGGCCTGGGCTGGGACCCAGACTGGACTCTGCCTGGGACACAGCTCCCCTGCTTCACCTGACAGCATAGGAGCCTACTCGTCTGTTGATGTTGGGGTGGGAGGGTCAAATGGAGACAAGCAATGCATGGCATTGTGTGAAACAGCTACAGGCTTGTCAGACTTAGAAAGGTAGAAAAGGGCCTGCTTCATTCCGCATCAACTGGCTGGCAGTCACCAGGCTGCTGCTCACTATGGTGTGAGACATGCCATGTCTTCATCCTGCATTAACAAGCCCCCCTGACGTCCCAGCTACTTGGGTCAGGGGTGTTGAAGGGGTTTGACAAAATTCTGCTGTTTTTCAGCTTGATTATGTTGTTAGCCAGAGTTAGGGTTTGGGGTAGGGGTAGGGGTAGGGGTAGTACTAACCCTAACCCTAACCCAGCCAGAGAGCCAGAGTAAACCATGCCCTGGGCGGCAGCTCCACCCTGGATGCGGGGTCAGAGCTTCACACTCTTGTGCCTCACAGCCTTAGAGACTTAGAGACAGCCCTGGGCCTTCATGTCAATCACAGGACAAGTCAGGGCAAGGCAGCCATACAGGGCTGCGGCTTGGCGCTGGGAACACCAGCAGCAACAGCTGAAGTACCCTACAGCTCTACTCAGGAATAGTCAGGGATAGGCGACTCCCACCACTCGCCACCAAGGGTGTGCTAATGACCAGGACCCCACACATCATCAACAGTAATCATAGCTGGTGTTATCTTCGCTATTGTATGATTATTAATTTTTCTGTTGAATGTTCACTTGCAAACCAGCAGATGTGGTTTACTGACCCACTGCTATTGAGAGTCACAAGTCTGATGGGGCTCAGTTGCTGTGAAATTGAAAGGTGTCAGTGGAGGTCAGGGTCAGGCTACAACCAGTGCAATGGAAGTGGCTGGAGTGGGGTGCTTGATCTCAAGTTGCTTGGCCGACTGTCTGTTTTTGTGTGTGCTCAGGGCATTCCTTTGAGGGGCGACATCAACGTAGCCATCGTGGGCGACCCGTCCTGTGCCAAGAGCCAGATCCTGAAGTGAGTCATGGAAGTGGTGGTGGTGATGGTGGTAGCGCTGGTGGTGATGGTGGTGTTGGCAGGGGCAAGGATGGGGATGGTAGCGGTGGTGCTGCTGCTGCTGCTGTGCCCCGACACAAGGGGGGCCGGCTGCAGGACTGAGTGCCCACACTCAGGCCCCTGACAGGCGATGCAGCAGCACTTCCTTCTATTGCTTGACCCTGGCGGTCAGTCAGTAGTGGGTTCAGCTAGACTGTGCAGTTGGCCCCTTTGTCAGCTGGGTGTCAGCTGGCTGGCCTGGCCTCAGTTGCTGTGCTGAGCTGAGTTGTGCTTGCAGCTTGCTAGCCGGCCTTGCCCTAGTTGCTGTGCTGAGCTGAGCTGACGCTGATTCGGCGCTGGTGGTCATCAGTGAACCAACTGCACTACTTACTTAGCCGCGTGCCAGTTGGGTGTCAGCTGGGTGTCAGCTGGGTGTCAGTTGGGTGTCAGCTGGGTGTCAGCTGGGTGTCAGCTGGGTGTCAGTTGGGTGTCAGCTGGGTGTCAGCTGGGTGTCAGTTGGGTGTCAGCTGGGTGTCAGCTGGGTGTCAGTTGGGTGTCAGCTGGGTGTCAGCTGGGTGTCAGTTGGGTGTCAGTTGGGTGTCAGCTGGGTGTCAGCTGGGTGTGCCTGCCTTGGCTGTTGGGCCAAACTGCTTGCAGGTACGTGGCAGGCTTCCTGCCCCGGGCCGTGTATACGTCAGGCAAGGCCTCCTCAGCTGCTGGTCTCACTGCGTCCGTGGTCAAGGTGGGCAAGGTGGCCAGATAGAAATGAGTTGAGCCTGATCCTGTCAGCAACTCCCTTTGGCGAAGTATCCTGCTTTGTCTTGATCTGAAGTGTGAGTTCCCAATCTTAGCTTAGGTTGAAGCTCTTTACTGCTACTTGGAGTTTTGTTTGGTGGGCGTCCTTCCTATGGTCCGTCATAGGTTTGCAGGTGTATCTTGACCTTTTATCTTTCTTTTTAATCTTTATCTTGAGTGTGAGGCAATTTTCATCTTAACGCTTAGGGCAGAGCTCTTCACTCTTCACAGTGTTTGTTGAAGTGCTTGCTCAAATGTGCGGGGTCTGCTCACAAAGTCATCGTGGTGTAGGCATTGGTCTGCCCGATTGGGGGAACAGCGATGCATGCCATGAATGCATCACAGCTGACATACCTGCTGTTGACTAGCATGCAGGGAATGGAGGGGAAAGGATAGATCTAGAGTACTTGGCATCTGACGCTGCCTTGCCACATGAGGTAGCACAATGCTGGATGCTGATGCTGGAGTACGTATCTGCCTGCCTGCACAACTGCGGTCCACCCCACCCAGCATTGCCTCTCAGGGCAGCCCACAGTGCAGCCGTTGCAACTGTGTGCACCACACTGGCCCAGGCCATGGCAGTCATAGCTGTGCAGCACACCAGCAGAGTTGTGGCACAGCCATGAGCGTGTCTGTGCGGAATGTGTGACACTAGCTTGCTTGGTTGTAACTAGGATCAGTCAGTCAGTTACCTGACAGTCGCCCTGCTGGTTGCTGGCTGCCGTGACCAGGAGCCAGAGAACGGCGAGTTTGCCATCGAAGCCGGGGCACTCATGCTGGCTGATAATGGCATCTGCTGCATTGACGAATTCGATAAGATGGACGTGAAGGACCAGGTGGGCACACGGCGGCTTGTCAGCTAATGCTGCTGCGAGAGTGGTGCTGGGCCAGGCCGTGGGGTGGGTGGGGTGGATGGCAGACTGCTTGTCCGGAGACCCAGGCCCTCCACAGCTCCTCAGCTCTTGCGCCAAAATGGTGGTGTGCGTGGCATGTGTTGTTGGTTTACACTGTATAATTGAATCTTTCAGATTTACATTTGTATATATATATATAAGTAAGTAACTATATAAAAGTAAGTAAATATATATATATATAGTTATTGCTAGCCTGCTTGGCCTTGCCTTGTTGTGTGAAGGTGGCCATCCACGAGGCCATGGAGCAGCAGACCATCTCTATCACCAAGGCGGGCATCCAGGTGAGGACCCACCCTCCCACTGGGCCCTTACCTTGTTACCCTATCACACTGCACCCTGCCAGCTGCGGTCATGTTGGCTACATCCTTGCACCACACCTCCCCGCACCACTCCGCACTACACCACGCATGCAAGTGGAACCAGGGGCCACATTCCACCTCACCATGCAGGCCAGGCCAGCCAGCCAGCAGCCCCACACTGCCTTGGCCTTAACCTCAGCCCGGTCACAACCCTACAGGCAGAGGGGCAGCAGGAGGTGGGCAGGGGCAGTGCAAGGAGGAGGCGCAGCTGGGGCAGGGCTGGGCAGGCCTGGCTACCCCTTCCAGTTCCCTAGATGGTAACCTTGGCCAGCTGCAGTCCTGTCCGCGACGCGTCACCCATGCACCACCACTCACCACACCACTCCTGGCTGTGAGGTCCAGCAGGTCTGTCTTCATCTTCTGCTGCAGCTGGAGCAAGCTACCGGCACACACTGCACTAGTCCACACCTGGCTGCCTGGCTGCTGGCCCATCCCTGACTGCTGCCCCAACACACCTGGCATAATGATGGCACAGTGATGGTTGTATGTCAAGATGTTGGGCTGCAGCTAGCTGTCTGGCTACAGTTGGTATAGTTAGTTAGTAAAGTATAGCCCCTAGTAAATGCAGCCTAGCTCAAGTACCTGTCTTGCTGCTACTGCAGGCAACGCTGAACGCACGTGCCTCCATCTTAGCCGCGGCAAACCCAGTGGGCGGCCGGTACGACAAGGCCAAGCCGCTGAAGTTCAACGTGGCCCTGCCCCCGGCCATCTTGTCAAGGTGTGGGTCCACCTCAGTGCCAACAGTGGCCAGCCTGGACCCTGCTTTGAGTTTGCATCTATTGTCCAACATCTCTGCTTTGCCTTGCATCTTTGTCTAACATCTCACCACTTGCTAGTTGCCCTGACGCTGAACTGCCCACCATCCTCCTCCTACCCTGCCTGCCTGCTGCTTGCTACCACAGCTTGGGCCTGTGCTGGCTGGTCACCAGTTCCAGCTGAATTCGTTGGCCCTGCTCTCACACTTTTCCACCTGCCTGCCATCCCTCATTACCTAATCATCAAGCCACCTGCTGCCTGCCCAGCCATACTGCCGCCCGCCCCGCCTGGCTGCAGGTTTGACCTGATGCACGTCATGATTGACGAGACCAGCGAGGGCACAGACAACCGCATCGCCCAGCACATCATCCGGCTGCACCGCTTCCAGGCCGCCGCTTTTGCGGGTGTGCCCTATACCACTGAACAGATCCAGCGGTAAGTCCAGGCTCCAGTCTGTTGTCACCACAGCAGCATCAGGCCGCAGAGTCCAGCTTACACCACAACACGTAATGACACCATAAGACATGGACTACAGCTTTACTCAAACATATCACTGTTGACAAGTCCGCTGCCACCGCTCACAAGCGTCTGATGGGCCGGACGACTTCCCCGCAACACTTTGCAGCATAGCTCGCACGTCGGTGCCTGTCAGGGGAAGCGGGTCATGTGCAAGGCGGTGTTTATCAGGGGATGCGGGTCATGTGCCACGCGCTTCCTCTTGCGCAGGTACATCAAGTATGCGCGGTCTATCAAGCCAGAGTTGACAAACGACGCGGCCCAGCACTTGGTACGCTTGAATCGCCAGCTGTGCTTCCTTGCTTCCGCCAGCCGGTCACGGACTTATGCCAATGCCGGTGCCCGCCATGCCTGACGCCGCTCATCAATGTCGGCGGCGCGTGCAGGTGCGAGCGTACAAGGAGTTGCGCGTGGAGGACGCCGCACCCGGCTCAGGATCTTCGTACCGGATCACCGTGCGGCAGCTCGAGGCACTCGTGCGGCTGAGCGAAGCCGTGGCTCGCGCACACTGCCAGCCCGTCATCACACCGCGTCACGTCGACGAGTCGAAGCGTCTGCTCAAGGCGTCGGTGTTGAAGATTGAGCAGAGTGACGTGGAGTTGGTGGACGACATGGGTTTCATCGTAAGCATCCGTCAGGGCATGCTTGAGGCTGGGAGATGGTAGACTATCTTGCAGCTCAGGGGGGTGGGACATAGTCAAGACTAGGAGCACAGGCACCTCCAGTTATGGCAGGGACCTAACAGGTTCAGCAGTACACCTTACTCAGATATAGACTGATGAAACAAAATTAAAATGTCACACCCAGGTCAGGTAGCATCAGCTGATCCAGTGCAAAGGCTGCGAAAGCAAGTGCAGGACCTGACCCTAACCCTGCTAAGTGCTCAACTACCACAGCGCAGCAGAGCATGAGAATCTATGCTGCTGCTGGCTCCACAATGTGCTGTGGTGTGGTGTGTCACAATGTGCAGGGCGCAGACCCAGTTAGAAATGTCCAGCCTGAGGACTTGCCAGAAGGCTATGACAATCCTGACGCACACATGCATGATGCGGCCGTGCCACACGCCAACGGCACCTCTGCCAATGGCAACGGGGCAGCACCTCACGCACCAGCAGCACCCGCCGCTCCTGCCACGGCAGCACCTGCACCAAAGAAGACAGTCAAGATCACAGCCCAGAAGTTCACATACATGAAGGTAACTGGGCATGCGAGGCTGCGACAGGGAGGACTCACCACACAAGTCAACACCACTACCACCACCATCAGCAGCAAAAGCACTGTCTCATGTCTCATGTCCATCTGTTACGCGAAGTAACATCATGTTCTGTCATCCATCTGTCGTCATTGCTGCAACACTCAAACTGAGTACTGATAGACCTACAATTTGGGCAGAAGTCAAGCAGGGTGAGATGGTGACATTGTGGCTGGGCAAGCACTGGGTCACAGTACAGTGCAGCAGTGCAGCAGCATCTCAGCGCTCTAGCATCTGCTGTAGCTAAACCCGCATCAGCACGAATAATGGTGTTCGTCGTGACGGCTGGGGTTGTGCATGCAGGGGCAGTGATGGTGTGACTGCCACTAGGGAGTGGCTGTCATCATGCGTTGCTTGGGTCTGTCCTGGTTTCTTGCAGCTGCTGGCTGCCTGCTGCTGGCTGAGTTTGGGCTGCTGGCTGCCTGCTGGCTGGGGGCTGCAGGGCCTGCTTGTGAAGCGGGTGCTGGAAGCCCAAGAAGCCTACTATGCCAAGCTGGATGCGGCTGGGGCTCCTGCCAGCGGGGAGGGGGCGGAGGACGAGGGCATGAAGCAGGAGCAGCTCATGCAATGGTACCTGGAGCTGCAGCAAGAAAAGTGAGAGGGTCGAGGGTGGAGAGGAATGGAGAAGGGCGGGGGTGGAAAGGGATGGAGAGGGGCATAAGGTGGGGGGGAGTGGGGGGCCAGGGCCAGGGCTGGGGGGATGGGGCTAGGGCAGGGCAGGGGTCACCATCGCAGTGCATGCCCACTATGCTGGTGACGTCAGCTGTAAGTTGTGGCTACTGGACTTGGCTATAGGCGTCTAGCTGTGTCATGCCTTAGAGCAGGGCAGAGGAGGAAGAAGTAGACCACGCTCATATCCACCGGCGTGCATTGAGGGAGGAGCTACCGCCTGGGGCGCAGCCTGCTCCCACCATTAGAGTAGGGTAGATGAGAAGCCAATGCCACTTACTGGCACTAGCCTGGCCAAGAGGATGACGAGGACGAAGCAAAGGCGAAGTCCTGCGGCTAAGTCTCATTAAGCAGTGACCTGGGCAGGATGGGGAGGATGACGTTGCAAGCCTGAGCGTGCTGAGGGTGACAGGCGCATGGCCTTAGGCCCTTAGGCTGCAAGGTGCTGACCCCACTGCGGATGTTGGCCCTGAGCCTGCTGCCAGCTGCCAGCTTAGCGAATGCTTGCTGCCCGCTGCAGGGGCGTCATCAAGACAGCAGAGGACGCTGATGCTGAGCTGCAGCTGCTCTTCAAGGTCATCTCCCATCTCATCAAGAAGGACCAGGTGTGGTTGGAGCATGGGAGGCAGTGACGGCCAGCTTGCACACTGGAAGTGCTGCAGTGACGGCCAAGACAGGCACAATCACTGGACAGATGCATAGATGCGCTCATGATCAGGTCAGGATGATGTGTAGTCAACCATGCCTCATGTCCATGCCTCCCCACATCAGGCCACACCAAGCCAGGCCACCAAAGGCCAAGACTCATGCCTTCCTTTCACCTTAATAGGCCTATATTGCGCTGTTGCCCCTTGTTGCTCTTGATGCAGGTGTTTGCGGTGGTGTTCTCCCCACAGCCCAACCCAGGAGAGTCCTCAGCCGACTTTGAGCAGCGGCAGCAGCTGGAGCGCACCATCACCCTGCACGCCGGCTACAACCCAGACTCATAAGCTCAAGGCCTGGCCCTTGCGCCACCTCACCTGAGCAGGTCACCCCAGGCGCACTGGCTGGCACCGATCACAGCAAGATCTGGGTTTTGGCTTGGTCACCCCTGAGCCCCACGTGGCCTCTGACCTGATACACCATCTACTGCTCTGGCAGCAGCAGCAGCAGCAAGCCTGATGGCTGGCAGCACTAGTGTCCTCCTTTCCACCAGACCCTTCCCAGTTCTCTAAAAGCCGCAGCAAGCTGATGGGCTGGGTCAGGGTGCAGGTCTGGTGAGCTGGAACCGCACGTGTTGGTGTTGCCAGACCTGCCAGTCGTGTCTAGGGGGTCAGATAGCAGCGCAGAGGGCGACTCCAGCAACCACAGGGGCGCTATGGACTGTGTGGCCAGTGTCCCAGCTCATGGTGAAGATTATGGTGATATATAGCTGGCTGGTGCGGGTCTAAAGGTTAGCGTGCAGGCTGGCTGGTGGAGGAGGTGGGGTTGGCTGGCTGTGGCCATTGAGTCCCTGACTGGCCCCTAACTCAGCATAGTGGACGTCAAGGGACTTCTTCTGAGCTTTACCCTCAACTCAACAACTCCGTATGCATACACAAGAACTACAAGGGGTCAGGCGACCTTGACGTGTTGACGCATAAGCCTGTACTATGGTGCTAGGTCATGCGAGCCCTGATGTCACTGCGCTATGCATGCGTGAGCCTGCATGAGGCATGACACGGTGGCGTGCACCATGCCCAGACGCAGGAGTGGCATGCTGATGTTGGGTATGGAGCATACACGCATGACATGGCATGAGGTCAACATGAAGGCGTCGGCATAGAATGGCATAAAATAGCCTGGATGAAGAGTGATGTTATATACAGCTCAGACTTCGACTCCGACAATGTTCCGCTAGGGCAGCGCAAGCCAAAGCCCAATGGTCCCCGAGCCCTCAGTCCTTCACTGCTGGGTTACTGCTTCTGCTGAAGTGACCCGGCAGTAGCAGTCCACCAGTCCACCCGGCAGTAGCAGTGCCCTTTGATCCTTTGGAGGTGCGAGAGTGATGTGGCGGAGTGAAACACTGGTATGAGCATAACTGGTGCCCACAACACCATTAACGCACACTCCATGCAGCTGGCGATCAGCATACAGCAGCACTACTCAACCCAGGCAAATGATGGTGATGCATAGACTCTAGACCTGACCTTAACCTGGACCTGGCTGTGACCTTACCTGACCCTAGACTGAAGAGCGCGTTGTCAAACTCTACGCCAAGGCAGCCAGGGCCATGCTAGGCTGGAGCGGGGTGGAGGCACAGCTTTGCCAGCCAAGGCATGCAAGGAGTACCCAGGCTTGGGCTTCAAGCAGCTGCGAGACAAGCCACCCAAGGCCCAGCAGCAGCTGCCACTTGTTGCGGCACAGTAGTGTGTGCCCCCCCTTTGGGTCAGGCAATACTGTAGGTGCCATGTACCCGCCCCGCCCCGCCCCGCCCCGCCCCGCCCCGCCCCGCCCCGCCCCGCCCCGCCCCGCCCCGCCCCGCCCCGCCCCGCCCCGCCCCGCCCCGCCCCGCCCCGCCCCGCCCCGCCCCGCCCCGCCCCGCCCCGCCCCGCCCCGCCCCGCCCCGCCCCGCCCCGCCCCGCCCCGCCCCGCCCCGCCCCGCCCCGCCCCGCCCCGCCCCGCCCCGCCCCGCCCCGCCCCGCCCCGCCCCGCCCCGCCCCGCCCCGCCCCGCCCCGCCCCGCCCCGCCCCGCCCCGCCCCGCCCCGCCCCGCCCCGCCCCGCCCCGCCCCGCCCCGCCCCGCCCCGCCCCGCCCCGCCCCGCCCCGCCCCGCCCCGCCCCGCCCCGCCCCGCCCCGCCCCGCCCCGCCCCGCCCCGCCCCGCCCCGCCCCGCCCCGCCCCGCCCCGCCCCGCCCCGCCCCGCCCCGCCCCGCCCCGCCCCGCCCCGCCCCGCCCCGCCCCGCCCCGCCCCGCCCCGCCCCGCCCCGCCCCGCCCCGCCCCGCCCCGCCCCGCCCCGCCCCGCCCCGCCCCGCCCCGCCCCGCCCCGCCCCGCCCCGCCCCGCCCCGCCCCGCCCCGCCCCGCCCCGCCCCGCCCCGCCCCGCCCCGCCCCGCCCCGCCCCGCCCCGCCCCGCCCCGCCCCGCCCCGCCCCGCCCCGCCCCGCCCCGCCCCGCCCCGCCCCGCCCCGCCCCGCCCCGCCCCGCCCCGCCCCGCCCCGCCCCGCCCCGCCCCGCCCCGCCCCGCCCCGCCCCGCCCCGCCCCGCCCCGCCCCGCCCCGCCCCGCCCCGCCCCGCCCCGCCCCGCCCCGCCCCGCCCCGCCCCGCCCCGCCCCGCCCCGCCCCGCCCCGCCCCGCCCCGCCCCGCCCCGCCCCGCCCCGCCCCGCCCCGCCCCGCCCCGCCCCGCCCCGCCCCGCCCCGCCCCGCCCCGCCCCGCCCCGCCCCGCCCCGCCCCGCCCCGCCCCGCCCCGCCCCGCCCCGCCCCG
Source organism: Haematococcus lacustris (assembly GCA_030144725.1). NCBI lineage: Eukaryota > Viridiplantae > Chlorophyta > Chlorophyceae > Chlamydomonadales > Haematococcaceae > Haematococcus > Haematococcus lacustris. Next base: position 17,621,089 of record JASKMD010000029.1, read on the forward strand.
CCCCGCCCCGCCCCGCCCCGCCCCGCCCCGCCCCGCCCCGCCCCGCCCCGCCCCGCCCCGCCCCGCCCCGCCCCGCCCCGCCCCGCCCCGCCCCGCCCCGCCCCGCCCCGCCCCGCCCCGCCCCGCCCCGCCCCGCCCCGCCCCGCCCCGCCCCGCCCCGCCCCGCCCCGCCCCGCCCCGCCCTGGCCTGGCCTGGCCTGGCAGAGCACTTTTTCAAGCTCCACGCCAAGGCAGCCAGGGGGTGGGAGGCTCAGATGTTCATCCAGCTGGCGTGCAGGTACGCCCTCAACGCTGACAGCCCAGAGCTGCAGGCCTCAAACATGAACGTGGAGCACGTTGATGCACTGAAGGATGAGGCCTGGAGGAGCAGGATTCATTGCAATCCACCTTGCCCCTGCCCTGCCGCATGCGCCATGCAGTACATGTGTGCCGGTGCCTTGGCATTGGCAGCAGCCCCCCACCCCACCCGTGCCAGGGCAGCCAAAGCGTGGTGGGCGTAGTGCTGGGCCCCGGACCCTGACCTGCCCACATCCATTCACCCTGACCCCCATGGCCAAGGTGGGCATTCATTTCATCGAGCTGGACAGCAGGGTGTTGCACGGGGTTGACAGCTGGCACTGACAAGGGAGACGGAGAACGCCACAGAGCCAGCCCGGAGCCAGCATTGGGACAGGTGGTTCAGCACGAGGAAGCTGGCTAACCAGGGGTTTGAGTTCGAGCGGACGCCCCCTCCCCCCTCCTCCTGCCCTACCAGCAGCAACAGCAACCCAGCAGCAGCCCCAAGTGCAGCAGCAGCAGTGGCCCATCTGCTGGGATTCCCCCACATAGGCAAGGGCATAGCTGAGACGCGTGAGTTTATGTTTAATCCAGCCACACAAACTGGGGTGGGCATCGACCCCAGCGTCACCCAAGCAGGAGTCAGGCCAGCTGGTAGCTGACCAGCTGGCCCGGTGGAAGCTGACAAAGGGCCAAGTGCGGCATGCAAGTGGCCTGAACAACTCCCGCCGTGACACCGAGCGGTGGCTAGCACCTATCAAGCCCCACCTCCAGTACCTGGCAGCAGCAAGCTCAGCTGGCACCTCCTTGGAGGCCAACCTGAAGCACATCACCGTCACCCTGGCCACCTGGGACGCGGTGTGGGAGGTGTACCTGGACCCCAAGTGGGCAAGGCAGCGGCTGAGGCTGTACGGAGCCCAGGACCGGGCGCTGGAGCAGTTCTTCAAGCAGGTGAGGGTGGGTGGGAGGGTAGTGAAAGGTGGTGGGTTGGGCATGAAGCCTCGGTGCATGAAGCCTTGGGCATGAAGCCATGGTGCCACCATGTCAGCCACCACATGTGTGCCTTGTGTGCATGGCTGCAGTTGGAGAAGAACATGGCGGAGGTGTCCATGGAGCGCCATGGGCGTGCCAAGCAGCTGGTGGTGTTCTTTGGTGCAGCAAGCATTGGCACCCGGGGTGGCTGGGGCGCTGACGCGGTGATGCGTGCATGCTGCAAGGTGGTGTGCAGGCCCAAAGGCAAAGACCAGCGGCGGGGCAGGGTGGTGCTTGTGGATGAGCACCGCACCAGCCGGGTCAGCTTGGCAGTGAATGGCCAGCAGCCCTGTGAGAGCCGGCTGAGCAAGCGTAGGGCCCCCAGCAGGGCAGGTGGAACAGCGCTTGCTGCGCCCAGTCTGCCCGAGCCCAGCCCAGCGTGACCAGCCTGTGCGGGGGCTGACGTGGTGCCCAGTAGTGGCCACCCGCAAGCCCCCACAGCCCCCATGCAGCAGCCAGGCAGCCACACAGCCAGCAGCCTCAGAGCCAGGGCCCAACACTCCCCCGCCAGCCAAGCGCAGCAAGCGCACCAAGGTTAAGCCGGCAGCTGAGCCTACCCAGCCCACCAAGGGCAAAGGCAAGGCCCAGGGCAAGGCTGCCAGGCCAAGCCAACACACAGCCAGGCAGGTGGGTAGACAGGGACTGCAATGCAGCATTGAACATGCAGCGCATTGGGGAGAGCAAGTGGCGCCCACTGGAGCTGTGCTGGTGGACAGAGCAGGGGGCTCTGCCAGCCAAGGGCAAGGAGTACCCTGAGCTGGGGTACCAGCGGCTGCGAGACAAGCCACTCAAGGCCCCAGCCAGCAGCAGCAGCAGCAGCAGCAGCAGGAGCCTGCTGTGGCACAGTAGTGTGTGCCCCCCATTTTGAGCTGTCATCAGCTTGCAATTAGTGCATGTTTGTCATGCCAACTCTACATCACAGCCCTCTGGGTCAGGCAATAGTGTAGGTGGTAGGCGACCATGCCCATGTGTATGCCGGATGCCATGTGTATGCCATGTGTATGCCATGTGCATGAGAACTCCACACAGACAAAAACACCGTTTTGTAGTGGTCCACGCTTAGTGTACCACGGCAATGGAGGCTCTAGATTGAGGGCCAAGGCGCTGAAAGAGCTGTGCGAGTGCTGCTGGTGCATAAGTCCTGTACCAGCCGGGTCAGCTCCAGCGGGTGTATATCTGAGTGGACACTCATCCACATTGATAGTCTACCACTACATGCCAGCCTATGCCCTTGACTCCATCTTGACCTGCGCCTCGAGCACCCCTGGGGTCAAGTCTGGGATTGGGACTTATCACCAGCGGTAACCTGCTGTGATGGAGTGAAGGGGCGCCCCAGGTAGCTATACAGCAGTTTTGACACCGATGCATACTCCACCAACAGTGCTCCGCCATGAAGCCGCAGCTTCCCCGGCACAATCAGTTCAAACCGCCACATGGCATGCTTGCAGAATGAATGTATAGCACAGCACGTTGAAGCCGAGGACTTCGCATGCGGGCATTGGGCCGATAAGGCATGAGCCCGCCTGCCGCGGATCCCGGCGCCATGAATTCAGACTCCGACTCCGACGATGTTCCGCTAGGGCAGCGCAAGCCAAAGCCCGAGCCCAATGGAGCAGCGGTGAAAAGCAAAGCAGCTTCAATCCGCAGTTCGGATTCCAGCGAGGAGGGTAGCGATAGCGATGCCAGCAATAGCAGTAGCAGTGGCGGTGATGACAGCAGTGACGATGACAAGCCATTGGGACAGAGGCAGAAGGCCAAGAGCACCCCCACTAAGAAGCAGGCAGCACCCAAATCTAGAGAACCAAGGACAAAGGTCAAACGCACCAGGAGCGAGCGGTCCAGCGGGGATGAGCGCGGTCCAAAGCGTGGGAAAGGTGGCCAGCAGTTGTGGAAGACCCTGAAGCACTGTGGCGTGCTGTTCCCACCAGAATATGTGCCCCATGGGGTAAAGATGCTGTACGAGGAGGTGGTGAACGGCCAGCCTGTGAAGGTGCCAGTGGACCTGACGCCTGACCAGGAGGAAGTGGCCACCATGTTCGCCATCATGAAGGAGACAGACTACATGAACAAGCCCCTGTTCCTGAAAAACTTCTGGGCAGGCTTCAAGGAGGTGCTGGGCAAGAAGCATAAGATCCAGGCCCTGGACAAGTGTGACTTTACGCCAATCTTTGACTACCTGATGGCTGAAAGGGAGAAGAAGAAGGCAATGACCAAAGAGGTGAGGAGGTCAGACCCCTGGCCCTCTGTACTGCGTATGCTCCTCAGCTGCATAGCTCCAGCAAGCTCAGTGTTTGTAGCAGATGCAGCCAAGGCAACACAGGCAGGAGGTGAGCCCCAGGCGTGCTCTTGTCGTCATCAGCAGTGACCATGATCACAACATCACCACCATCTACCCTCACTACACAACACATGCCACCCGTGTTGCTTCAATACGGTGTGCAAACAAGCAGGGCACACTTGTCTTCTTGCTCCCAGCAAGTAGGCAATTGACGCAGCTCTTCATAGTCTGCCAAGCTTGTGTGACACCTGCACTACGCCTTGCCTGTGGCAGGAGAAAGAAAAGCTAAAGAAGGAGCGAGAGCTGGCAGAGGGCAAGTACAAGACAGCACTGGTGGATGGGCGGGTTGAGCCGGTGCGTGCCCGACAGCCCTGGCTGCCAGCATGCGGCCAGTCAGCCCTCGTCACCTCCACCAGCCAGCCAGATCATCTCTGCACCCCTCTGGCAGCTCTTTTGGCCCTCCCGTTGTTCTCCTTGTGGCAATCTGCTACAGCATGGGCTTTCAAGAGTCAGTCAGCTCACACAGTTTGTCAGCAGCAGTCGCATTGCCCTCTCAGCCAGACCAGCCCCTGGTAGTGGCAAGGATATGCTTGCAAATGCTGCAGGCATGCAGCCAGGGTCGGTGGAGTGCAGGGACAGGACCTTCATTGCCAGCCAGCACAAGGCACTGAGCCCAGCCCAGGCTGTGTGCTTGACAGCCCCAGTGAGCCAGCGCCTTCAGCCCTGGCGTGTGGCGCTGCAGGTGGGCAACTTCAGGGTCGAGCCCCCGGGTCTTTTCCGCGGCCGCGGCGAGCACCCCAAGATGGGCATGATCAAGAAGCGCATCTACCCGCGCGACATCACCATCAACATTGGGGAGGGCGAGCCGTTGCCAGAGCACCCTTACCCGGGTCAGCAGTGGAAGGAGGTGGGGCGGCTGGCTCGCTGGGCAGGCTGAGGCAGGCAGGCGGGCTGCGAGGGAGGAGATGAGGAGAGGCTGAGTCATGACCAGGCGAGCTAGAGTAGGCAGGCAGGCTGGGCTGGGCATGTGGACTGCAACGAGAGCACGGGAATGAGGAGAGCGAGGGGGTAAGGGGATGGGGGAGGAAGGATGGCGAGGGAGTAAGCAGGACAGGCAAAGGAGGAAGACACTTGGGTAGGCCATGTGGGTAGAAATGAAATGTCAGGACTGGCTAGGCAGGGGCGTGATAGGCAGGCAGCTGAGTCAGAGGAGGACTCATCATTGTTACAGCAGTGGCAGTATCCGGGGTGTCAGCAGCAGCAGCAGCAGCAGCACAGGCAGCAATGGCCGCATGGTGTCATGTGTGATGGTGTGCAGGTGAAGCACGACCACAGCGTGACCTGGCTGGCCTATTGGAAGGACACCATCAGCAACAAGGACTTCAAGTACGTGTTCCTGGGCGCCACCTCCACCTTCAAGGCAGACAGTGACCTCGCAAAGTACGAAAAGGTGGGTGGGCAGCTCTGCACTCCACCCAGCGGCCAATGCACGGGGCCGGTGCATGCGTCATGAAGGCTAGTGGCCATTGGGTTCGCTGCACAACTCGATGTTGCAAGCATCACCCGTGTGTGGGCAACACATGGCCATCCTGGATTGAACACAAGGTTCAGGAGGCAATCGTGAGCGGTGTGGCTGCCGGGTGATAACCAGGCACAGTGTCTGCCTGTGTTTCCGCAGACAACCCCAGACATGGCTGGCAATCCATCTAATGCTGTCCTCACAAAGGAAATGGCAACTGGGTTTCTTTTATAGTGTCGTAGCAGTAAAGAGTTGCTTTCACTTTGGGTCACCTTCAGGCCTTGGGCTCTCCTAGGCAGATGGCGGCTGTTGTTACCTGACCATTGACCTCCGTCAGGCTGATTCTTTGCCAGCTGGCTGCGCTGCTGCCCGCCCACCCAGGCCCGCGCCCTCAAGGAGATCATCCATGAGGTGCGGCGCAACTACGAGTCAGACCTGGGCAGCAAGGAGGACCAGAAGCGGCAGGTGAGCGGCAGGGGTTAGGCAGGTGAGCGGCAGGGGTTAGGCAGGTGAGCGGCAGAGTACACTAGGAAGCAGCTTACTGGCCAGTCAACAGAAACTCCACAACAGCTACAGCCTGCTGGCCCTTCATTGTTCTTCTCTTGGCAATGCACACCATGAACTGCAGCCATAGGAGCAGGAGCAGGGGCACAGGGAAGGGTGCGGAAAGAGGCAGCACAACAGCAAGCAGGCGTGGACAAGGGCTTCCGTGAGGCCATGGAGGGGGTCCACCAGTGCAATGGCATGTGTAGCGAGTAGTGGAGATGGCGTTTTTGAAAGGTTAGGGGAGCAAGGGGTAAGGGAGGAAAGCAGGGTTGAAGGGAGGCTAGGGCCATGGCCAGGTGTTCTATTATGGTGCCTTGCACTGCTGGCATGACTGGCACTGATGACAGATAGTGTGTGTGGTTTACTCTTTGGGTCTATGCGTGGTGCATCTGCAGGGCTTGAGGCCATGAATGCCAACCTGCTCCTACGCCTCCTCCATATGCCCCTGCTTGCTGTGCCTTGCTGTGTGCTGCTCTGCCCAGATGGCAGTGGCCCTGTACTTCATTGACAAGCTGGCGCTGAGAGCTGGGCATGAGAAGGACGAGGACGAGGCCGACACAGTGGGCTGCTGCACTCTCAAGGTGAGGCACTGCGCAGCCATGTGGCCCCTCTCCCTGGGTCGGGCCCCCAGCCCTGCCTTCCTGCCAACCCACCTTCGGTCTGCCCAAGCCAGTGTTGCCTGGCCTTCCTGTCGTGGCCTACCAGCGCCCTCTTGGCATCCCATCACCAGCCAGGTCTGCCACAGAACCATGGTCTGTGGGCTGAATATCAGCTCTGCAGGCCTGGTGCCTTGTCAGGAAAGGTATCAGCAGCGCCCGCATCATGTACGCAGTATCAGCCTTGCTGCAGAGCAGTCGTGCAGCATAGAACGGTTCTGCCTACTCTTGTGCACCATGCGGCAGGTGCTATGGTCCGCTGCTTGGCTCTGGCCTGGTGAATGCAGTGCTCTGGTTCAAGCCAGTGAGGCATGCTGTGTGCTGCTGATCAGTGGCTGCCTGCGGTGGCATGCAGGTGGAGAACGTGGAGTGCCTGCCACCCTGTACCATCCGGTTCGACTTCCTGGGTAAGGACAGCATTCGGTACGAGAACAGCGTGGAGGTTGACGTGCGCGTATACTCCAATGTGGAGAAATTCCGCCGCCTGGACGGCTTTGGCAAGAAGAAGGTGCCCACAGACCAGCTGTTTGGTAGGTGGCAGGCTGGCAGGGGCAGGCGGGAGGGTAGATGGCCAGCAGGGCCAGAGCCTGGCTGTCCCAGCAGCTGAGGCATGGGGGTCCTGGGCACACTGGAAGGTGGCCGCGTCCTGCACAGTAAGCAGTAAGTACACATGTTGAGTGGGATGACGCACAGGCGCAGGGCCGAGCAGCCATACAGCTGCAGCAGCTACGGCCACACAGACATTTACAAACCTGCTGCATACCCTGCCTCATTGCTTCCGCCCTGATAGTTGCAAGCACTCTAGCTCTGCACCTGGCCTGCGCCTTTGCGTGCTGTCTCCCATCCAGCTGGTGACAGCTGTGCCTGCCTGTCTGCCTGCCTGCCTGTCTGCCTGGACCAAGTTGCCGGCCTATATTGCCTGCCTGCCTGTCTGCCTGCCTGTGTATGGGCACTTGCAGACACATTTGACGCCCAGGACCTAAACAAGAAGCTCAAGGAGATCATGCCTGGCCTCAGTGTCAAGGTGTCTGGCCCTTCCCTCCCTATCTGAAACAAGCTGCCATATCACATGCCCCCTACCCTCCGTGTAGAGTAGGGTCCAGAGACAGGATGTGGCAGTGCGCAAGTGACCGTGGCTATCGCTGCTGCTGACACAGGCGCTTGTGCCGCATTGCCATGCGGTCAGTCCAGGCAGTGTGCTGTCCTCAGGTGTTCCGTACCTACAACGCCTCCATTGTGCTGGACCGCTTGCTGCATGAGTTGGAAGCCAGCAGCACCAGCATTGGAGTGGACGAGAAGAAGGCAGACTACGACAAGGCCAACAAGGAGGTGGCCATCTTGTGTAATCACCAGCGCTCTGAGTCAAAAGCGCACGGCAACCAGGTAGGCAACCAGGGCAGGGCAACCAGAGCAGGTCGACCAGGTGGGCCGCTGGCAGGGCGGCCAGGGCAGGGCAGGATGCAGTGGGGTGGGGTGCAGGGTGTATAGGGGTACGGGGGTAGGGGGAGGGCCGCCTCCCACTGCTGGCGCTGTTGCCTCGTCCTGTAGCCTGGCTTGAGCAGCAGTGCTGTGATGCTGCTGCTGCTGCTGCTGCTGATCTGCTTCCCACTGAACCTGACTGTCACTTTACTGACCCCGGATTACGCGTGCTTGACGCAAGTCACTGGGTGCTGCTGCGCACCTAGAGCTGTATGGGAACAGCCTGGCCCACCATAGCAAATGCGGCCTGTTTCTTGTACTGCTCACCACCCGCACCATGCTCCCTGCCTCCATGCAATGGCGGTGCATGGCCAGATTGCCAGTAACACAGCTGGTGTGCAGTAGCCGCAACCTGCTGACAGCTGCTCCTGCTACTGCCAGCCACCACTATCTAGCTACTGGTGTTTATGCGATGCAGATGGAGAAGCTGAACGCCAAGCTGACGGAGTTGACGACAGAGCTCCAAGCTCTGGAGGACGAGCTGAAGGCCATCGGGAAAGGTGGCGACACCACATCGTAGGTCCCAGCCTGGCTTCCAGTTGGCCCCAGGCGTCTGACCCCTGCACCTTGCATTGCTTCAGGGTGTGGGAGGGTCCTAGTCCTGCTTACAGTCAATCCACCTTTGCCTCGCCAATGAGCAGAAGCTCACAAGGCTGGCTGGGTTCATGACTGGCTGGCGGATGTCCTGATGCGCCTTGCATGTGATGAGTCTTGCCTTGCTTTGCCAGTGGGCCGAACCTTGTGGTGTGGAATGTTTAGCTGGTGGAGTATGGCCTCCCAGCAGCCTCCCTTTGCCTGAAGCACTTGTGGCTATGTGATCAGGGTGACCAGCTCATGCACTGTGGCTGGGTGCTTGCCCAGAGTGAAGTCCAAGATCGAGAAGAAGAAGGCGCAGCTGGCAAAGGCGCAGCTGCAGGCTCGCGTCAAGGAGGTGAGTGATGCAGTGGCCAATTGGCAGGATGCCCGGTGCAGCACAACTACAGCCACCAGGCAGCCAGGCATTGGGCGTGCAGCATGCGCCTTGGCCAGGACGTGCTGCTGTCTACTCCTGCTCCCATGTGTGCAATGCACTCCCCTCCCCATGGGCCATGGCCATGTGGTGCGGTGCAGGACTTGAAAACCGTGGCGCTGGGCACCAGTAAGATCAACTACATGGACCCCCGTATCACCGTGGCCTGGTGCAAGCGCAATGAGGTGCGGCCAGCAGTGCAGGGCCAGTCAAGCACCTGCCACCCATGACACAACTAGGACACAGACCTGGGTGTCAGGGTCATAGTGCCCTGAACAGGGATGGTGCTTCAGGTACTCTTTACTGCACATGTGACATGGCCCAACCACTGAGCTGGGTCAGCCTGCTTTGTCCGCATCAGGCGTCAGTCTGTCAACAATGATGGTTTCACATTGCTATGACTGCCAGCCTGGCACAGCTGCTCGGCCTTGCCCATCAGCAATTTTCGTAGCAAAAGTGGCATGTGGCTGCATTGGCTTGGAGACGTGTTGTGCATTGTTGCGCTGCATGGTGAACTGCACCATGATGTCAGAGCGTCCTGCGCATGCACCTGCATCTGTTGCCTGCTTGCGCATGCCCCGTTCCTCGTCTGCCTGCCTGCCAGGTGCCCATTGAGAAGGTGTTCAACAAGTCGTTACTGGGCAAGTTCTCCTGGGCCATGGAGGTGGAGCCCAGCTACAGGTTCTGACGCAAGGCCCTAATGCCTGAGCCGCTGCCTGTTCTGCACAGACCAGCAAAGCCTGTAACATCAGGTTTGCTAGCAGAGCCATCCCAGACCAAAGCCAAACCAGAGCATCCCAGCAGGGCAAGCAAGCTCATCCTAGCTCAGCCAGGCGAATCAGTTCGTTGGGACACTCCAGCTAGTCGACCCGGCCAGCCGATCCAGTCAGGCAGCCCAGCCTGCTGCTCATCAAGGGTGCGACCGTGGATGCTTCCATTTGATTGGAGCAGCTCAGTGAGATTACCCACAGTCAAACATGTTGTTCCTTGTCGAATGAGTTTTGTTTGCCTGCAGCTCAGCTTAGCCACCATTGCTGAGGCCATCAACCTAGTAGAGTCATAGATGTCGCTCCTGCTGGTGGTGAGTTCTACAGGGAATGGTGGGCTGCAGGTTGGGCTGCAGGGTGCTGCCCAACACGTGTGGGGAACAGCGCATTGAGCTCATGTGTTGCAACTTGCAAGGTGCATGGCTGGGTCCATGACGTGATGCCGTGCTCGCTTTGAATACCACTGCCTGCGCATGCGTGCATGCATGCATGCATGGCTATTCTCCCTCTTATTCACGTGAACCTGGGGTTGCATGTGGAGCAGCAGCGTCACGCAGCAGTACGGGATGATCCCCTACCTCTTGACGACTAGCTGTTCGGGTTGGCAGGATGAGGAACAATTGAGAGGTGGAACGCTTGGGTGTGTGCACCAGGCAGGGCGGCCGCAGTGAGGTGCCATTGCAGTGACTCTTTAGGCAGCTGTGCCCAGCTGGCCAAACCAGTACCAGATAAAACGAAAGCTCAGCCTGCTGCCATGCCTACCGGTTGAGGCAATCTGTCCCAGCTAGACTGTCTGGCCTAGGACAGGTTAAGGGACAGGGGCTGATAGGGGACGCTTTGCGTGCTGAAACAGCAGTGTTGAGAAGGAGGAAGAGAGGACGGGGTTGTAGGGTGAGTGCGCGGCGATTCCTGCTGGAACGAGTTGCGCCGAGGCACATGTAATGTCTGCGAGCATGTGCTGCTACTCGAGGATTTGCATTCGTGTTGCGTGAAGTCGCGGTCACGATGTCGTACCAGCGCCCGCAGTCAGGTGGGTAGTGCGATGTTGTAACGATGTTGAAACAAAGATTGCACGGGGCCATCGCGCATCACCCCTGGCAGGTCGAGGTGGACGCTCCCAGGAGCAGTATGGCAGAGGCAGTTCTCAGGGACGCGCACGCAGTGAAGACCCCTATGCGGGCCCAAGCCACGGCCAAGGTGCGTGCCTGCGGCGCGGGTTAAGGCGCCTGCTAACAGCCACGCTCCAAGCAGTCTAGCCATCCGCAGCCGTGTTTCACGGACAGTTTCACGGAAGGGCTATAGTTGGTTTCCCGCCTCAGCGCCCCGACTGCGGGCCCCCCACATCCCCCCCACATCACTTGTCCCTGCTGCAGGCCCCCGAGGAGGCGGAGGGGGTAGGGGGGGCCGCAGCAGCAGCGTGCCAGGTGCCAGGGTGTCGCAGGCCGATGTTCAGCAGGCCATGACAAACCTGTTCTTGAAGATACGAACTAATGTGGAGCCGCACATAACAGTAAGTGGCTAGCAGTGTTGCTGCTCTCTGGGTCCCTCATCCACAGCTGCCTAGGCAGGGCTGGGGTGTGGGTCTACGCCAGGCTATGGCTGGACAATCCTCAACTGAAGTCTTGGAGTGGGGTCATATACCCCACAGCCAACTGCTGCTGTGGTCTGGATGCATGGATGCATATCTTTGTTCAGCATGCATAACGGCCATACCTGTTCACCCTAATCTCCTGTGTCAGCTGTGCATTGTAGCCTCACATCTTGAACTGGCTTGCACCATGTGCATCACAGGCAGATGGTGTGACCGGCAGGCCTGACTACGGCACCGTGGGGCAGCCAGTGGATGTGTACGTCAACCACTTCAAGGTCCAGTGGTGCACATGGGGCATGCAATGGAGCACAGTTCTGCACATGGGGCATGCAAGGTGCTGCACATTGAGCACGGTGCTGCACATGGGGCATGCAAGCGCACCGGATCTCAGAGACAAGGAGAGGGTTGGGGCCAGGGGTCTCTGCCACCATGCTGTGGGTGGCGCCCGGTTGCAAGGTAAGCCTTGACCGCCCCTGCAGATTGCGGACCCGCCTGTCAGTCAGTATGTGTACCAGTTTGACGTGGCGATTGAGAAGCAGCGGGCACCTGGCCGGGCACGGGGCGATCCAGGTGGGCCCCTGGGCCTGGATGACTCTAGTTAGGTGAGGCTCCGGGTGGGGCTGAGGACAGCAGCAGGCAGACTACGTGCGGTGCCAGGCGAGCTCCTCCCCCTTATGTTGAGGATGGGGCGCAGGGGAGTGAGGGTGCAAGTTTCTCAATCTGCTCAATCTCACCCTTGCTCCTGACCTGCTGGCACCACGCTGCATGCCTCACAGTGGCATCATCAATGCTTCAGTGACAGCTGCTTCAGCAAACCCTGCTGCTGCTGCTGCTGCCGCCCTCCGCTGCTGCCTGAGTAGATACTGAGGACAAGTATGGTGGCCGCACAGCCCCTCCCCCGGGACCCCCACCCATGCCGGACCGCAACCGCTGCATTGACGTCATGAAGGCCCTAGCCCTCAGCAATAAATGGCCACCAAACTCCTGGGCCTACGGTACGTGGTCCGCCCTAGCCTGTGCAGCCCTACCCTACCCACCTGCCTGCCACCTCACCCTTCCCTGCCCACCTACCTCTCCTGCATTGTGCAGACGGCCAGAAGATCCTCTTCCTGCAGCAAGACTTCCTTGCCAGGCACATGGCCCAGCAGCAAGAGTACGTGCAGTTCGTGGATGTGCCTGATGCGGGGCCGGGGGTGGTGGCGCAGGGGGGCGCCACTGCCCGCACCCAGGCCACCACGTTCAGGGTGAGGCCGTGATGCAGCAGATGACTCTGAGGGGGCCGTGTACTGCACATGGGGCTGTTGCTGCTCCCTACCCATTAGTGCAGCTGCATCCCTATCTCCTGCTGCTACCTACCCCACTGCTACCTACTCTCCTGCTGCTACCATCTCCTGCTGCTCCCTACCCCACTGCCGCCGCCGCCCGCCGCTGCTGCTGCTGCTGCCGCCGCGTTCACTGCCGCTGCTGCTGTTGCTGCTGCCATCGCCACATAGTGTATGAAAGCATGTTGAAGGAGGGAGGCTTAGTTGTCAATGGCACAGTACACACTGCAGCTCAATCTGGCTCCTGCGTTGCGCCTGGCTGCCTGGGGCCCCCACAGGTTCAAGTGAAGCGCATTGAGCCGGCTTACCAGCTGCCAGTGGGTGAGCAGCTGGCAGCCTACATGGCGGGGCAGCTGAGTGAGATGCCACGTGAGAGCCTGCACGCCCTGGACGTGGCGTTGAGGCAGGTGAGGGGGTTGCCAGGGGCAGCCAGGGAGAGGCAGCAGCAACTGTACCTGACTGGTGCAGAGCAGAGCAGAGCTGCTGCTGCTGCTGCTGCTGCTGCTGCTGCTGCTGCTGCTGCTGCTCAAAGTATAAGTAGCTGATGCTGGCCTAAGCCACAGGCATGCACCATGCACTAATGAGTGACTTTCTCCAGCCCTCACAGAATTCTCCAGCCCTCACCCGCCATCCACCTACTTTGCAACCATCCCGCAACTCCCAGCCATAGCACCAGCACCCAGATCCTTAGCTTGCTTTGGGAGCTGAGGATCTGGGTGCTTCTCCACACACCCTCACCGTGTTTACCACATCCTGGCAAAGGAGCTGTTTCACACACCCCACGCTGCCCTAGGCGACGGTCCCACGCTCAAACAAGCACACACTCCTTCAGTCCCGCACCTACCTTGCAACAACCTCCACCCCAGTCCTAGCCCCAGCCCTACCTTGTTCCATACACGGGATAGGAGCTGTTTCACCACCCCTCACGCTGCCCAGGCAACTGCCCCAGGTGTCTCGCTGGTGACTGATGACTTGTGGTGGTGACAGCAAGCTGCAACAGCAAGCTCCATGCAGAGGCAAAGAAGTGGGTGAAGTGAGTTGACAGGACAGTGCTGGCTGGTGCTGCTGCAATGCCATCGGCGGGTTGCAGGGGGCGGCCAGTGACCCCCTGACCCGGGTGGTGGGCCGCGGGCTGTACACGGAACGAGGGCGCACCAAGATCGGAGAGGGTGGCTATGAGGTGAGGGCAATGGCAGCAACAGGGTGGCCCCGCAAAGCAAAGGTCAGGCAGACATTGCCCGCATTGCCCATGATTGTAGTAAAAGTCAGCTTTTAGGATGGTTTCGTTCTCTTGAATGAAACACAATTAAGAGAGAGTCCATCAAGCACATTCAATAACTTCGCAAATGAGTCTAATCATACTATTGGATGGTTTTCTAAACTACAGTATTGTACAGCTGTACTCATATTGTACAGTCAACGTGTGGCTGCCAACAATGCAGCGTAACGTATGTACTTGTATGTATGTACCTGCATATATGCGTGCTGTGGTTTTGGCCAACCTTTCATATGTGCAACAGTGCTCTTCTTTCGTTTTGCCTTGATGCATGATCTGTAAGGTGGCATGGCATAGTTTCATACCTTGAATTCATAGCTCGACCTTACTTCAGAACATCGCTCAGGTGAAAAATTCAGCGAAGTTTATGCTAAAACACGTAAAATCGCAGGTCAAAGGGCCATTTTCTGCGCAATGCGCGGTAGTGCAGCTCACGAAGCGATCATTTCATAGCGCAAAACGACCTTAAAAACATGACATTTCTTAGCAGACGATACATATAGCGCGCAAGTAAAACACTGATGTGCAACGACATCCTCCTCCTCTTCTCTTCCCATCCTTTCCTCTACTGCAAGCAGCCCCCTCCCCCTCCCTCCCTCCCCCTGTTGCCCCCCTCCCCCCTCCCTGACTCCCTCCTCCTTTCCTCCTTCCCTCCATTCTTCTATTACAAGCAGCCCCTCCCCCTCCCTCCTCTGCCTGTCCTGACCCTGCATGGTGCCAGGCCTGGCACGGCTACACCCAGAGCCTCAACCTGACCCAGTGCGGCCTCACTGTCAGCATGGACTCCGCGGTGATTGCCATGCCGGTGATGGAGGACCTGCTGGTCTTTGTGGAGAAGGTGAGGGGGGCGGCGGCAGGCTAGGCAAGGGGCAGGAGCAGCTGTGGCAGCAGGGGAAGGGGCCTGAGGCAGTGGCAGAGGCAGGGACTATCACCTGAACATGCTGCTGCTCCTTTCGCCCCTGCGCATACTACGCATGCTGCCTGACTGCCTGACTGCCCTGACTGATCTGACTGCCCTGACTGACCTGATTGACCTGACTGCCCTGACTGACCTGACTGACCTGACTGACCTGACTGACCTGACTGACCTGCTGGTTGCCTTAAACTCGGCCACGACCACTGCCCTGCTGGCCTACAGGAGCTGGGCCCTGCTCTGCCCCGCAATGCGCTGCACATTCGTGAGCTGACAGCGCCGGAGGTGCAGCGCCTGAACGAGGCCTGCAGCCGGACCAAGATCACGGTGAGCGCCCGGGCAGCTGGCAGAGCCCGCTGCTGGCTGCTGCTGCTGCTGCTGTATTGAATGACTGAGCGACGAGTTGACCTGTGTGGTTACTGTCAGTGGGCTTGTCTGGCTGCTTGTGGCGCACATCAGGTCCAAGTCAACCATCGCAGCAACGGCAAGCTGCGGCATCGCGTGCGCGGTTTCACGCCTCAGTCTGCTGCCAGGGGCCTGTTTGAGCTCAAGGACGGCAGCAAAACCACGGTGGCGCAATACTTCAGGTGCAGGGCCGGCTGGTTCGGGCTGAGCAGGGCCAAAGTTGAGCCAAGTAGGAGCATGATCCGAGTATGAGCCGGCTGGCTGGTCAAGGACTGGCTGGTCAAAGCCACATTGGTCATACGCCGCATAGGAGCGTGGCCAAGTATGAGCCAAGTATGAGCATGACCCAAGTACGCCCAGGCTTTGCAGGTTGTGAGGGTAGGGCTGCGGTGCCCTCCTAGGGCTGGGGCCAGGGCTTGCAGCAGAGCAAGGCATTGTGAAGGGCAGGGTGGAGGCTCGAGGGTGAGGGCCAAAGCTAGGAGCCAAGCTGGTCGGCGCAGGGCGGAGAAAAGCAGGGGAAGGGACACTGCATCGAGTCAAGGGGGGGGGGTGGAGGGGAGGGGAGGGCTGCTGCTGGCGCTAGCTGCAAGTGTGTGTGTGGTCTGCCTGGTGTGTGGGGCGGCTGCAGGGAGCATTACAACAAGCAGCTGACCTACGCCAACCTGCCCTGTGTGGTGGTGGGGGGCAGCAAGCGCCCCGAGTGGCTGCCTATTGAGGTCTGCCGCATCGTGCCTGACACTGGTGAGGGTCGTGAGGGGTAGGGGCAGGGGCAGGGGCAGGGGCAGGGCGGGCAGGGCGCAATGGGGCTGGGCAGGGGCGCAATGGACAAGGCAGGGGCGGGGCAGGGCAGGGTGGGCGGGGCGGGGCGGGGCCAGGAGTAGGGTTGAACCCCACAGGAAGCTTGTGCTCCTGCCCACACTCCGATGTTATTGGGAGGGGGTCCTGGGAGGGGGCAGGGACAGAGGAGGCGCCATTGGGATTGGTTCAGGGCCAGGTAATAAGGGGCATGCCATTGGGTTAGGCCAGTTCCAGGGCACGAGATGATGAGGGAGGAGAGCACAGCCCAAGTCTCATTGGCCACTGCCGTTCTTCTGCTTCATGTTGCCACGTGCCAAGGCCACCGGGGCGGGGCGGGGCGGGGCGGGGCGGGGCGGGGCGGGGCGGGGCGGGGCGGGGCGGGGCGGGGCGGGGCGGGGCGGGGCGGGGCGGGGCGGGGCGGGGCGGGGCGGGGCCGGGCCGGGCGGGGCGGGGCCGGGCCAGGAGTAGACCACCAGGCTCTAGGGACTAGCCTCAGGGACTACCAGGCCTGAACAAGCCCTTTGCGCCAGTCCATCACATGCTCCTACCACCTAGCTGCACCAGTGTTGGTGATCCTCCTTGTGGCTGTCACACATGTCTTTCCGTCCCCTGCTCACTACAAGGATGGCAGCCTCACCCTGCTTCTCCACGTCCTCTGCCCACCCAGCCCGCGCTTTCTTTTACCAACCACCCGTTTTTCTCGAGCAATCAAACAAACTGTATTGTATGTTTGCATTGCCTCACAAACCAGCTTCTCATACCCTGTTGGGCCTCTCCCTTTCTCCTCCTCCCCCTTCTCCTCCTCCCCTTTCTCCTCCTCCCCCTTTCTCCTTCTCTCCTTCTCCAGCCCTAGGTCTGCCGCCAAGTTGCCTGCGGCTCCCCGCCCCCTGCAGGCAGCCGCGCCATCCCCGCCCTGGTGACAGCCAACATCGTGAAGCAGGCCGCGGTGGCCCCCCGGATACGCCAGCAGCGCATCATGGAGAAGCTGGTGTCGGGTGCAGCCCTGCACCGGGACCCTGTGGTGCGCAGCTTCGGCATGGCGCTGGAGCAGGAGCCGCGCATGATCTGCTGCAAGGCCAGGATCCTGCCTGTGCCCAGCCTGCAGTATGGGCAGGGCCAGTTTGTCAACCCGGGCATCCAGGTGGGAAGGGCAGCTGGGGAGGCTGATGGCCTCAGTGGGTCGCGGGCTTTCGCTGCTAGGGCTGGGGGGTTGGCCACTGCCTTGAGCTGCTGTCAGGGTATGGCTGCTTGGCCTTGATACACCTCGTGCACCTCTGCAGGGGTTCAGCAGCATGGGAAGGTGTGCACACAGTGCTGACATGGCAGCATGGCCAGGGCAAGGGCGCAGTGAAGGCCGCGCATGCAGCGTGTGTGCTAGGCGTTTGTGAGGACAGGGTCAGGGCGCTTGGGTGAGCGTAAAGGAAAACCCTCAGTGGTTGTAGGCATTGGGTGTAGCAGCGCAGTGCGTAATCTCATGGAAGGTATTGAAGAAGCCCGATATGGTTGTTGGCAATGGCTGTAGAGCTCACACAGTTTGTTTCCGGTTTGTGTTCAGGGTCATGGCAGGGAGCAAGGACATGCATGCAAGGCAGCCAATGCCTTGCTGTGCGTCAATGCCATGTCTGACGTGGTGCTGGCCCTACAGCCAATGCCTGCCCAGATGCTATCACAGTGGCAGCACTTAGGCCTGCCTGGCCACGCCAGGGTGAGGTTGCCCGGGGGGAGGTTGCAGCCATTGGGGTCCTGCTCCCTGTGTGATTGGCAGGGGCTGCCTGACAGCCGGCCTGACCCAACCCCTGCCTCACCTGTCTGCCTGTACCCTCATATCCACCTATGCCTGCTCCAACGTGCCCTCTATGCCTGCCGTACCATGCCTGCAGGGCAACTGGAACATCGCACGCATACGTGAGCGAGCCAGCTATTCCAGTTCCTGCTGCTCCTGCTGCTCCTGCTGCTTCTGCTGCTGCTGCCTGCTGCTAGCTGCGCAGGCAGGCAGGCAGGCAGGCAGGCAGGCAGGCAGGCAGGCAGGCAGGCAGGCAGGCAGGCAGGCAGGCAGGCAGGCAGGCAGGCAGGCAGGCAGGCAGGCAGGCAGGCAGGCAGGCAGGCAGGCAGGCAGGCAGGCAGGCAGGCAGGCAGGCAGGCAGGCAGGCAGGCAGGCAGGCAGGCAGGCAGGCAGGCAGGCAGGCAGGCAGGCAGGCAGGCAGGCAGGCAGGCAGGCAGGCAGGCAGGCAGGCAGGCAGGCAGGCAGGCAGGCAGGCAGGCAGGCAGGCAGGCAGGCAGGCAGGCAGGCAGGCAGGCAGGCAGGCAGGCAGGCAGGCAGGCAGGCAGGCAGGCAGGCAGGCAGGCAGGCAGGCAGGCAGGCAGGCAGGCAGGCAGGCAGGCAGGCAGGCAGGCAGGCAGGCAGGCAGGCAGGCAGGCAGGCAGGCAGGCAGGCAGGCAGGCAGGCAGGCAGGCAGGCAGGCAGGCAGGCAGGCAGGCAGGCAGGCAGGCAGGCAGGCAGGCAGGCAGGCAGGCAGGCAGGCAGGCAGGCAGGCAGGCAGGCAGGCAGGCAGGCAGGCAGGCAGGCAGGCAGGCAGGCAGGCAGGCAGGCAGGCAGGCAGGCAGGCAGGCAGGCAGGCAGGCAGGCAGGCAGGCAGGCAGGCAGGCAGGCAGGCAGGCAGGCAGGCAGGCAGGCAGGCAGGCAGGCAGGCAGGCAGGCAGGCAGGCAGGCAGGCAGGCAGGCAGGCAGGCAGGCAGGCAGGCAGGCAGGCAGGCAGGCAGGCAGGCAGGCAGGCAGGCAGGCAGGCAGGCAGGCAGGCAGGCAGGCAGGCAGGCAGGCAGGCAGGCAGGCAGGCAGGCAGGCAGGCAGGCAGGCAGGCAGGCAGGCAGGCAGGCAGGCAGGCAGGCAGGCAGGCAGGCAGGCAGGCAGGCAGGCAGGCAGGCAGGCAGGCAGGCAGGCAGGCAGGCAGGCAGGCAGGCAGGCAGGCAGGCAGGCAGGCAGGCAGGCAGGCAGGCAGGCAGGCAGGCAGGCAGGCAGGCAGGCAGGCAGGCAGGCAGGCAGGCAGGCAGGCAGGCAGGCAGGCAGGCAGGCAGGCAGGCAGGCAGGCAGGCAGGCAGGCAGGCAGGCAGGCAGGCAGGCAGGCAGGCAGGCAGGCAGGCAGGCAGGCAGGCAGGCAGGCAGGCAGGCAGGCAGGCAGGCAGGCAGGCAGGCAGGCAGGCAGGCAGGCAGGCAGGCAGGCAGGCAGGCAGGCAGGCAGGCAGGCAGGCAGGCAGGCAGGCAGGCAGGCAGGCAGGCAGGCAGGCAGGCAGGCAGGCAGGCAGGCAGGCAGGCAGGCAGGCAGGCAGGCAGGCAGGCAGGCAGGCAGGCAGGCAGGCAGGCAGGCAGGCAGGCAGGCAGGCAGGCAGGCAGGCAGGCAGGCAGGCAGGCAGGCAGGCAGGCAGGCAGGCAGGCAGGCAGGCAGGCAGGCAGGCAGGCAGGCAGGCAGGCAGGCAGGCAGGCAGGCAGGCAGGCAGGCAGGCAGGCAGGCAGGCAGGCAGGCAGGCAGGCAGGCAGGCAGGCAGGCAGGCAGGCAGGCAGGCAGGCAGGCAGGCAGGCAGGCAGGCAGGCAGGCAGGCAGGCAGGCAGGCAGGCAGGCAGGCAGGCAGGCAGGCAGGCAGGCAGGCAGGCAGGCAGGCAGGCAGGCAGGCAGGCAGGCAGGCAGGCAGGCAGGCAGGCAGGCAGGCAGGCAGGCAGGCAGGCAGGCAGGCAGGCAGGCAGGCAGGCAGGCAGGCAGGCAGGCAGGCAGGCAGGCAGGCAGGCAGGCAGGCAGGCAGGCAGGCAGGCAGGCAGGCAGGCAGGCAGGCAGGCAGGCAGGCAGGCAGGCAGGCAGGCAGGCAGGCAGGCAGGCAGGCAGGCAGGCAGGCAGGCAGGCAGGCAGGCAGGCAGGCAGGCAGGCAGGCAGGCAGGCAGGCAGGCAGGCAGGCAGGCAGGCAGGCAGGCAGGCAGGCAGGCAGGCAGGCAGGCAGGCAGGCAGGCAGGCAGGCAGGCAGGCAGGCAGGCAGGCAGGCAGGCAGGCAGGCAGGCAGGCAGGCAGGCAGGCAGGCAGGCAGGCAGGCAGGCAGGCAGGCAGGCAGGCAGGCAGGCAGGCAGGCAGGCAGGCAGGCAGGCAGGCAGGCAGGCAGGCAGGCAGGCAGGCAGGCAGGCAGGCAGGCAGGCAGGCAGGCAGGCAGGCAGGCAGGCAGGCAGGCAGGCAGGCAGGCAGGCAGGCAGGCAGGCAGGCAGGCAGGCAGGCAGGCAGGCAGGCAGGCAGGCAGGCAGGCAGGCAGGCAGGCAGGCAGGCAGGCAGGCAGGCAGGCAGGCAGGCAGGCAGGCAGGCAGGCAGGCAGGCAGGCAGGCAGGCAGGCAGGCAGGCAGGCAGGCAGGCAGGCAGGCAGGCAGGCAGGCAGGCAGGCAGGCAGGCAGGCAGGCAGGCAGGCAGGCAGGCAGGCAGGCAGGCAGGCAGGCAGGCAGGCAGGCAGGCAGGCAGGCAGGCAGGCAGGCAGGCAGGCAGGCAGGCAGGCAGGCAGGCAGGCAGGCAGGCAGGCAGGCAGGCAGGCAGGCAGGCAGGCAGGCAGGCAGGCAGGCAGGCAGGCAGGCAGGCAGGCAGGCAGGCAGGCAGGCAGGCAGGCAGGCAGGCAGGCAGGCAGGCAGGCAGGCAGGCAGGCAGGCAGGCAGGCAGGCAGGCAGGCAGGCAGGCAGGCAGGCAGGCAGGCAGGCAGGCAGGCAGGCAGGCAGGCAGGCAGGCAGGCAGGCAGGCAGGCAGGCAGGCAGGCAGGCAGGCAGGCAGGCAGGCAGGCAGGCAGGCAGGCAGGCAGGCAGGCAGGCAGGCAGGCAGGCAGGCAGGCAGGCAGGCAGGCAGGCAGGCAGGCAGGCAGGCAGGCAGGCAGGCAGGCAGGCAGGCAGGCAGGCAGGCAGGCAGGCAGGCAGGCAGGCAGGCAGGCAGGCAGGCAGGCAGGCAGGCAGGCAGGCAGGCAGGCAGGCAGGCAGGCAGGCAGGCAGGCAGGCAGGCAGGCAGGCAGGCAGGCAGGCAGGCAGGCAGGCAGGCAGGCAGGCAGGCAGGCAGGCAGGCAGGCAGGCAGGCAGGCAGGCAGGCAGGCAGGCAGGCAGGCAGGCAGGCAGGCAGGCAGGCAGGCAGGCAGGCAGGCAGGCAGGCAGGCAGGCAGGCAGGCAGGCAGGCAGGCAGGCAGGCAGGCAGGCAGGCAGGCAGGCAGGCAGGCAGGCAGGCAGGCAGGCAGGCAGGCAGGCAGGCAGGCAGGCAGGCAGGCAGGCAGGCAGGCAGGCAGGCAGGCAGGCAGGCAGGCAGGCAGGCAGGCAGGCAGGCAGGCAGGCAGGCAGGCAGGCAGGCAGGCAGGCAGGCAGGCAGGCAGGCAGGCAGGCAGGCAGGCAGGCAGGCAGGCAGGCAGGCAGGCAGGCAGGCAGGCAGGCAGGCAGGCAGGCAGGCAGGCAGGCAGGCAGGCAGGCAGGCAGGCAGGCAGGCAGGCAGGCAGGCAGGCAGGCAGGCAGGCAGGCAGGCAGGCAGGCAGGCAGGCAGGCAGGCAGGCAGGCAGGCAGGCAGGCAGGCAGGCAGGCAGGCAGGCAGGCAGGCAGGCAGGCAGGCAGGCAGGCAGGCAGGCAGGCAGGCAGGCAGGCAGGCAGGCAGGCAGGCAGGCAGGCAGGCAGGCAGGCAGGCAGGCAGGCAGGCAGGCAGGCAGGCAGGCAGGCAGGCAGGCAGGCAGGCAGGCAGGCAGGCAGGCAGGCAGGCAGGCAGGCAGGCAGGCAGGCAGGCAGGCAGGCAGGCAGGCAGGCAGGCAGGCAGGCAGGCAGGCAGGCAGGCAGGCAGGCAGGCAGGCAGGCAGGCAGGCAGGCAGGCAGGCAGGCAGGCAGGCAGGCAGGCAGGCAGGCAGGCAGGCAGGCAGGCAGGCAGGCAGGCAGGCAGGCAGGCAGGCAGGCAGGCAGGCAGGCAGGCAGGCAGGCAGGCAGGCAGGCAGGCAGGCAGGCAGGCAGGCAGGCAGGCAGGCAGGCAGGCAGGCAGGGTAACGTCAGTGGCAGCCACCCACCAGCTAGCCACCCATCCACCAGCTGCTCTCACATTCATGACCCTCTAGCTTGACTTGACGCAAGGAGATGGTCAACATGCGTCATTGGCAGTGCCCCAGC
This sequence comes from Haematococcus lacustris, assembly GCA_030144725.1. Lineage (NCBI taxonomy): Eukaryota > Viridiplantae > Chlorophyta > Chlorophyceae > Chlamydomonadales > Haematococcaceae > Haematococcus > Haematococcus lacustris. Next base: position 17,643,089 of record JASKMD010000029.1, read on the forward strand.
ATATAGAGTTATGCAGCTTAGCTGTGCAACCTATGCAGCCCACTTCTTTACTTCCTGTTGTGCCCTGTTTGCAGCATGTGCTGGAGGGTAGTGCTGCCATGCTTGGTCCCATTGCTTCCTGCTTTCCCCTGCTGCCTGCTGCCTGATGCCTGATGCCTGCTGCCTGCTCTCCCCTGCTGCCTGCTGCCATCGGCTCGTCCAGCGCTGTACAAGGCGGTGACCTTGGAGTCGTTTGCGGTGGTGAGCTACGTGCGCCGCAACCTGTGTGAGGTGCAGCTGCCCTCAGGCCCCACCAAGATGCAAATGTTCCTGGAGGCAAGTGCAGACCTGGCTGGCGTACTCCTGCTGCTGCTGCCGCTGCTGCTGCTGCTGCTGCTGCTGCTGCCACCGCTGCTGCTACCGCTGCCGCATCGGCTGCCACTGCCGCTGAATGCCATATGACTGCATGTACTGTGCACTGATGGCTATATCCAGCTTGTTGGGTAGGATGGTGCCTGAGGTCTAATGACACAACATTCGCTGGCCACAGACACCATGTTCTTGAGTGGTTCAGGTCTGGCACGCCTGGCATGTCTTGCCTTTGATTTGGTTCGATGCATCCCAACCCGATTGACGCTGCAACTGCCTGAATGGTTGGATGCTGATTCACATGATGGTTCAAAGGCTCACTCAACCGTGTTGGCAGTTGTGCAGCAGTGTGTGGTGGCTGCCCTTGCCTACCTTGACCTGCAGGAGCTGAGCAAGGCGTTCCAGTCCCAGGGCATCACCATGGCCCTGCCTGACTACCCCCCGGTAGTGTGAGTGTTCATAAGGCATGCATGCAGCAACACATGGGCCAGCCAGCTAACCCTAACCCTAACCCTAACCCTAACCCCGACCAGGCGAGGGCCGGGGTTGGACACAGTGCTTGAGAGTTGGTGCGGCAGTAAGTGGCTAGACCAGGCCAGGCCAGGGCAAAGCAAAGAGTGTGGGGGCAGGGGGAAGGGGCCAGGTGGGGCAAGAGGGGCTGAGCGGTGTGAGCGGCAAAATGGGTAAGAGGAGGGAAGGCGGCCATAATTACATTCATGGGGTGTGAGTTTGTGGTTCACTGGGTTAGATCACTTCACGGGATGGATCACTTCACTGAGATCCTGGGCCCCAAGCAGGCAGGTTGGCGTGTGAGGAGTTGCTCGCTGGTGCAGAGCACACACATACACACCAGTGATTTCTTTTTTGCGTAGTACGTAACGATCAGAACCAAAAGCTTGTTTTCTAGGCCTGGCTTTCGTTACCAAACGGACCGTTGCATTGACTGGCCATGATGCGATACTTTGTTTTTCGTTACCAGTCGTGACCAGCTTCGTAACCAGCCATGTGATGGTCCTGGACCCTTCGTGACCAGCATCAGCTTGGCTTCTTGAAAGAAAAACTGACACACACACACACACACTCTCACACATACACACACTCACACTCACACTGACACATTGAACTCGCATCCCACAAGTAAGGAACCATCATGAATAGTTGCCTGCATCATGAATAGTTGAGGAATTCGCTGCGAGCAGTGGGTGAACATGCAAGCATTGCGAATGCTGTTGCACACCTTTGCCACACACCCCACACACCCCACACACCCCTTGCCCTTCTCAGGTACGTGACGTACGGGATGGATCACCTCACCGCCCTGGACCAGGCCCGGCGCCAGGCCTATGAGAAGCTGAAGAAGCCAGCTCAGATCCTGTTCATCATCCAAACCGAACGTGGGTGGGGCTTGTGGGGGATGGCACAGGGGTGGTTGTGGGGGTAGGGGTCCCTCCCTGCCCCTGACCAGACCCTGTGGCCCCTCACTCCTGGCATCCCTCACGGGGCAGCCGCCACCCACCCACATCTGGAGCACCCCCCACCCCAGCCACTCTGCCATTCATGAGGGAGCAGCAGTTAAGGAGTCAGGCAGCACTGCAGCCAGCCAGTCCCGCACGCCATCCCTGCATGTCCTGTGTGTGTGTGTGTCCTGTGGTGCCCTGTTCAAACCCTGGTCTCCCCACGCTGCCCCGCAGCTGATGCAGTGTATGCGGAGGTCAAGCGCATCTGTGACTGCGAGCTGGGCATCATGGTGGGCGCACCTGACACCAGCACACCATCTGCATGCCTGCCCCACAGGGAGACTGCCCCAGACCAGGCATCAGCCAACATGTTGCTTGCTGCCTGCCTTCTTGTGCGCCTATCTTCCTGGTCGCAAGCCAGCCTCCTATGATTGCACTAGGGGCATTGAAGAGAAGCGCAGCTGTGAACCACTAGGCTAACACAGTGTCTGCCTGCATGCCTGCCTGCCTGTATTGTCCTGCTTTCTCTGCCTGACATGTGCACTTACTACTCATCATGTCCTTCTAAACTTCTTACTCACCTCTCACCCTTTCTATATATCACATCACCACACAACGCTACCATAACGCTCACCACCACCGCTGCCCTTGAGGCCCTGGAGGGGTCGTAGGATGGCAGAAGGGGTCGTACACCATACCCCCATCAACCATATTGCCAACATCCAGTCACTTGTGTTCCTCAATGTCTGTTCATGCCAACTGGTCAGACTTGTGTCATGGCTGTGCCTCAACATATAACCCCAATTTTCGACCCAGCCTCGACTGTCGCTTTCCCGGAACAGCTTGGCCCTTCGACTTCATGCTTGTTTATGTCTGTCGGCTGCCAACTGGCTATGGCTGCAGAGCCAGGTGCTTACAGAGAGTAAGCTGAGGATGTTTGGAGGCGCTGAGAGCAAGGGCATGGTGGGTGTTGCCACCAGTGCATGCAGGCCAACCATGCCTTGCATGTCATGCAGTGCCGGCACTCTCCTGCTGCTGTGTGATGGTGGAGGCTATGGCCGGTGTAGGGGATGTCATGGGTCACCACACTGACCACAACTTTGCTCTGCGCTGAGCTGGTGTCGACAGCGCCCAATACAATGACACTAAAACAATTATACACATGCAAGCGCATGAGCAGAGTGTCAGCGTGCAGCTGCTGTAGTGGTGGCGAGATGCCACCTGGCCAGGGTGAGAGGCACTGAGGGTGCTTTACTCAGGGTCAGCAGCATGCTTGTCATGCAAAGTGTGCATTGTGGGTTGTGCGACGCTGTGTGCCGTGCTGCTGTCGCTGCTGCTTCTGCTTTTCACAACTGTTGCTTTCTACAACTGGTGCTTTTCACAACTGCTGCTTTACCAAGACTGCTGCTTTCCACTGCTGCTGCCTTCCACTTCTGCTGCTTTCCACGACTATGTGTACCAGGGCCGCAAGATGGCAGGGGTGGCGCTGAAGGTGAACACCAAGCTGGGCGGCACCAACAACTGCCTGGCGGGCAACATCGGGGTGTGGTGCCCGGCCATCAGGTGGGTGGTGGCAGCCAGGCGCAGTGTCCCTTGTGGCGGTGGCTGCCTTGGTGGCTGCTGAGGCTGAGGCCATAAGGTGGGTGGTGGCTGTCGCACTGACTATGCCTGGGCTGCACCTGGGCTCGGAAGTGGCCTGCACCAGCCTGCAGGAGCAGGGGCGGGCGGGCGGGCGGGCGGGCAGGCGGGTGGCCAGGCCAGTTGAGCAGGCAGTTTGCAATGGTGTTGGCAGCAGGCAGCAGGCAACGTCTTGCAGCTCTGCCTGCCTGGGTTTGGTCAGCAGTGTGCTGCCACCTGACCTGGTGCAGGACCAAGGGCGAGACAGGCGTGCCCAGGGTGATGTTGCTGGGCGCTGACGTGTCGCATCCCACCAACCTGCCCGGCCAGGGCAAGACTGAGCTGACGGAGCGCGCCCCGGACAAGTCCCCTGACATGCCCTCCGTGGCAGCCGTGGTTGCGAGCATGAACCCGTGAGGGCGCCATCAAGCAGCACCAGGCAGCACCAGGCAGCACCAGGCGGCAGTGCTGGGTGACTTAGAGCAGCACAAGGCACCAGTCAAACGCCCCCCTAGGTCAGCAGTCACAGACACAGGTGGTCAGTAGTCACAGCTGATGCCACCCAACACCCTGAACCCTTCTGTGCCACCCCGACCCTGAGGCCCCTGCTCCTGAGGCCCCAGCCCTTGGCCCTTGCCACTGACTTTGCACCTGGCGATTAGGGCAGTAGGTGAGGGTCAGGGCCTGGCCTGGCTTGCTGACTGGCTGACTCTGGCCCCGCCCCTGTGCACCCTGCACTGACCTTCACCCCTGTGTGCCTGCCTGCCTGGTCTCAGGGACTGCACGCGCTATGCGGCGCGCATCATGACACAGGACCCATTGAAGGAAATGATCACGGACATGAGGGCAGCGGTGCTGGACCTGCTGCGCCTCTGGGGCAACACCAACAAGGCTCTGCCGGACGCCATCGTCATGCAAGTTGGCGGATGTGTGACATGCGGCCCATGCTTGCCCATCACACATCCTACTCACACAGCCTGACACATGCCCGCACATCCCGTTCAAGTGCTCTGCCGACCTCAGGTCAGATAGCAGCAGCTCCCTCTACACCAATGCCACCGCCTTGTGTGGGGGTTAGGGGTGGGCTGGATTAGAGTTGGGTTTGGGTTGGGTAGCCAAGGGCGGCACCACCTTCCATTATATTTCTGAGTAGCAGCAGCAACAGTTGAGGCATTGGCGGTGGCCGCAGTGGCATCAGCTGGCCCACTGGCTGCAGCTGATGTGTGGCCTTCAGGTTTCGTGACGGCATCAGCGAGGGCCAGTTCAGCCAGGCCATCGACCAGGAGCTGTCAGGCATCAAGGCGGTGAGCTCGGGGTGCCAGGGGGGCTGCCAGGGGGAGCTCTGCCACCTGGCCTGGATAGGGTTAGGGCAGGGTAAGGGGCGCTGCCTGGCCCTGGCTGTGGGATAGCCTGTGCCAAAGGATTGCCAAAGGATAGCCAAAGGATAGCCAAAGGATAGCCAAAGGATAGCCAAAGGACAGCCAAAGTGTGGCCAGGGGCACAAACCAAGGTAGTGAGTGTAGTGTGCGGCTGCCTGGCAATGTCCATATCGTGCCCCACACATGCTCCTCCTCGTATGGCAAGGTTGTTTCTCTACCTTACCCGTGTGCTGCTTAAGCCATCGGCGCACTATGCTGTTCCTGGCTAGTGGACATAGTGCCCAGTGTGGTGCTGCAAGGCTCAAAGCATGCCTACACACCAGTGATATTTTTTCCAAAACAGCCAAGCTGATGCTGGTCACGAAGGGTCCAGGACCATCACATAGCTGGTTACGCAGTTGGTCCCGACTGGTCACGAAATCAAATATCGCAGCATTTTCGTATGCCAGCCAACGCAAGGGTCCGTTTGGCCCGGCCTAGGAAACGAGCTTTTGGTTCCGATCGTTACGTATTACACAAAACAAAATCACTGCTGCACACCCCTCATTGGCCCCGCTGCCCTGTGCTGGCTGCAGGCGTGCAGGGAGTTCACTCTGAGGGGCCAGCCCTACAGCCCCCGCATCACCTTCGTGACGGTACAGGTGGGAGGTGATGGCGGCAAGGCAGGGCGCCAGGGCCGGGCTAGGCTTCACCACTAGAATTAGGCTAGAATTAGGTGAGCTAGTGAAGTCGGGGCTGGATGATTACTTGAACAGAGAGCATAGTGCTCACGCTGCCCTCATACATCATCACGACAGGAGCATGTGCCATGGTGCTGCCACCATGGGCTGGTCTCCCACCATGCATGGACTGGTCTCCTGTACTGAGCTAGATATATTGTTTAGGCGGCAATGCATGGTGGCGTGGACATGGCAGTAGCACCGCCTCGGCCCCCTAGGAAGCTGCCCCTGGTAATGGCCTGGTTACTGAGGGATATGCTTTGTGATGTATCTGCATGGGACGCTTGGCAAACTCAGCACCTACACAGGCAGCAGGGTGAGCCAAGCAGGGTGTGTGTAGAGAAAGTGCCTGCATGCGCTGCCTGCCTTGTGCCTGGCTGAACGCAGAAGCGGCACAGCACGCGCATCTTCCCCGGTGAGGAAGCAGCTTCTGACAGCGGCTACGGCGGCGAGGGCAACGTGCGGCCCGGCACCGTGGTGGACACTGAGATCTGCTCCCTGTACCAGTTCGACTACTACCTCAACAGCCACAATGGTACCTGAACCCAGGGAGCCTGAGCCAGCCTGGCTGGCTGGGCCCACTGACCATCAGGGCACTGGCCTGACTGGGCCATATGAGGGTTGGCCATGAGGCCATGATCTTACACACCCCTCACCCCTCACTCCCCCTCACTCTTGAACCTGTTGCCATGCAGGGCTAGGAGCAGACATGGTGTGCAGCACCTTGCCTGCCTGCCCAGCAACAGCACGGCTAGCAGTGTAGCTGAGGCTACTTGAGACGTGTCAGCCAGCCTGACTTGTCCCTTGTCAGCCTGAAATTCTGTCAGGCGGCCTTGCCCCTTGTCAGCCTGCTTGACTGCCTGTGTGGGTGGCCTGCTGCCTAACCCTGCAGGCCTCCAGGGAACAAACAAGGCGGCCAAGTACAGCGTGCTGAGTGACGACGTGGGCTTCACTGCTGACTCCATGCAGCTGCTCACCTACTGGCTGTGCCATACCTTCTGCCGCAGCACAACGTGGGTCAGAGGCCTGAGCAGGGACAGGGACAGGGACAGGGACAGGGACAGGGACAGGGACAGGGACAGGGACAGGGACAGGGACAGGGACAGGGACAGGGACAGGGACAGGGACAGGGACAGGGATTGATCAGAGCCTGGGCCCCAGACCTGCCTGTCTGTCTCAACACCATCGCCCGGCCTGCCTGCCACCTCGGTGTGTCCATCTGTCTCACACTGTCTCACACTGGTCCACACTGCCTAACACTGGTCTACACTGGTCCACACTTAACCATAGGACCCATCCGACCATCAGGGCCCAGCAGGACCTATCAGTGCCTGTGCAACACGACTACACTCACCTCCTGCCTCCCCGCCTAATCTCTAACCTCCTTCCCTGCCCTGCTCTCAAACCTAGTCTAGGGTGTTAACCATCGTTCATGCTCTGTTGCAGCCACCTTCCCCTCCTTCCGCTGCTGCCCGCCACCCAGCATCCTGCCGCCCACTTCCCTTGCTGCCTGTGGGCTGCCGCGTGCATGCTGCAGTACGGTGTCGTACTGCCCGCCTGCCTACTATGCGCATCATGCTGCATTCCGCGGTCGCTGCTGGCTGCGCAAGGACTTTAGCACCAGTGAGGTCACCAGCAGCAGCAGTGGCTTCAGCGGCAATGAGCCGCCCTACAAATGGGTTTTCAGCAAGGTGCATGACAACATGAAGAATGCCATGGTAAGGTGCATGGAAGGGGGAGGACCTGGGCAAGGCAGGCGTGTGCAAGCAGGCATGTGATCAGCATGAGGGGCGTTGTGGGAGTTGGGCGCTGGTGGTGCACTAGGTACTGCCTTGTGCCACGCTGCCTTGTGCCACGCTTTGTGCTTTGAGTACCAGGACATGCAGACGGGTGTGCAGCTTGCCTCATCCTTTGTCTTGACCCTGCAATGGCCTCACTCCGTGCATGGCCCCTGCACCTGTTATCCTGGGCATGCAGAAGGTCGTGTAGGGGGTGTGGTGACAGCCAGTTCCTTCACTGCCTAGTGTGTAGATGAGGGTGGGTCTGTCAATTGCAACTAACTAGCTTTGTGGTGCCTTTGTGATGTAAGCCACCACGGGCCAGCCTTGTGCGGGGCAGGTGCACTTGCCTTGCCTTGGGCCTTGGGCCTTGCGGCGCTGCTTGGGCCACGCCTTGAAGCATCACACAGAAGCTTTACATTACCAGCTCTGTGGTACCTGTGTAAACCACCACCAACAACAACAACTCGACCTACGGCAGTCAGCAAACCCATCAACACAGCACTGCCCTACTATTCCCCCCTTATGTGCTGTGCAGTTCTTCATCTAAGTAGCGGACACCTCCACCCAGTATGCTGCGGTGGGCAAGGGAGGAGCGGCAGCCAGCACAGCTCACTAGACAGCTTGGTCGCTGAGGTTTGCGCCACCGCCCCCTTGCACCACCGCAAGCATGAAAGGGGAAGAGGGATGCAAGGAGGCAAGATGTGTCTGGAGGGCCTCCTGCGCTCCTGCATGCCCACCCTCCCATGTTGGAGCATGTGTCCGTGCCCTTTATGAGTCAGGCTGGGCCTTAGGCTCTACAGCCCACTTAGCCCACTTAGCTGACACCAGACGCCATGGGTGTCAGGGCAGCGATGTGGCGTCAAGGCAGCGATGTGGCAGCATGGCAGCACGAGCTGTTTGTGGTGCTGTTTGCAGTGCGGGGATGGTTGCCTGGAAGACAATTATCATGCAGGCATGAATGCTAAACCCTACTGCTGCAAACACGTTAAATGAGAAGGGCGCAGTTGTAGCTGCGGTCTGATTGCAAAAGCAGGTTAGGCAGATACGTAAGGAGTACGGGCAGGTACGCAACGTGGGGTTGCAAGTGTGGCACAAGGTGGTCAGGTTCAAGGTGGCCAAGGGGGTTGAGTATGGGCACCAGTAGCAGGCAGGAATGAATAAGGTGCCGTCGAGTAGACAGAAGCCGCATGAGTGATGTGTAAATCGCTAGCTAAGCATGCAATCTGGGAAACAGTTTCTATACGTTCAGCCCAACGTCTACCTGGGCTGGGCGTGGGCTAGGGGGGTTGCATCCCGGGTGGGGGTGGGGGGGTGACAGAGGCTGTAGGGGTGGGGGCCAGCCAAGTGGCAGTGCTGCGGACCCAGGGTGAGAACAGCAATACTGATGAGCGCGATGTACAGCGTTCGCTATGTGATGCAGTGTTTTACTCTATGAGTGGATTGCTTTGCTTTTGACCTGGGTGTGTATCTGAGCCATGGCAGTTTGAGCTAAAGATGACACATCTGGGAAAACATATAGATGAGGAGGCTGGCTCAAGCGCCCATGGAAGTGGCGGCTACGGAGAAACGTATCCCAGTAGCCTAGGGGAGGGTGCAGGAGGTGTAGGAAGGGGAGGCAGGGAAAGGTGTCCCGATTTAGGTTTGCCCAGCTTGGCCTTTGCCTGTTCTGAACACCATGCTAGACACGGGTCCTGTTATAGCTATTCCGGGAAACACACGTCGCGTTTCCATCGTGCTTCAACTTTTGGTGTTCGGACTATGATTTTTGGTGAGTCCCCCTCCCCTCCTGCACGCCGCTACCCAGCTCCCGCGATAGTGGGAGAAGCTACTCGCATGTTGCAGCCCAACACGCTCGCCAAAGCGGACTTCGCACCCAACAAAAAAGATGCATACGACGAGGCGATACGGGCGCAACTGGAATCGAACAGGCATCGCCTAGAGTATGCGCAGCATGAGCGCAAGGCGGAGCTTTTCATAAGTCAGTGTAGGCCACTGTTCAATATGGGTTCCATCTGAGCTTACTTTGCTCATGTTCCTTGCCCTCTCTTCGCAGCCGCGGAACTTGCTGAGCATGCACGCCAGCATAGGCGCACCTGCAAGTTGACTGGGCTACGTGAGGATGTGAAGGCCGAGGAGGTGGCGCATGCCTTGCACCACTTGCTGTGTCTCCGTGTAGCCCCACCCCCCACACATCAGTACAAGATACTGCAGCACCCTCTGGAGGCCATCCACCGCAGCGATGGGACATGGGATTACCGCATGTGCACCGCCATGGTGCCCCACCTCACGCATCCTCCCCCTCAGCCGCCCCCAACGCAGCGCAGGCAGCAGCAGGGGCAGCAGCAAGCTTACCAGCATGAGGAGACGCAGCAGCTGCCAAGCCTCTCTGAGCTCATGGCTGCGGGCTGGAGGGATGTGGACAGCCCTGGGTCTCTCATAGACCCTGACCTCCTTGCCGTGCAGCACAGCGTGCAGCAGTGCCGTGTGGTGCTTGAGCTGCCGCACGCTCAGCGCACAGACCTGGAGCTGGAGAAGCGCATCCAGGCAGCGCAGCAGGTGCCGGATGTGCAGCATGTGCCGCTCCAGGCCACCGTGTTTGTTACGTTCATGGATTACCGGTTCCTGGACATGCTGCTGGGCCCACACAACGCAGGTGGGTTGGCTCGGCCACACCCCTTTCTCCAGGCCCTTACAGGCTGGAGTGTACCGCCATCGTCATCATCGCATGCCACGGTTGTGGTATAGACATCTGGCATTCTAAACATTTGATTGCTGCACCTCACCATGACCTGGCACCATGACTTGGCATACTGGGTGCCAAGCTAGAGTGCAGCGTGCCGGCAGATGTGCAGCGTGGCGGGAGGAGTGCTGTAGTATGACTGGTCTGATGTTGTGGGCCTGTTGTGGTGCTCTGGGGCATGCCCTAACTCAGCGGGCCCCATGCAGTCATGGCGTGGTACAGGCAGCTGGGCTTGACCCAAGAGCCCAGTGGTGGTTGTGCACCCACTGCGCCGCAGCCGGCCTCAGCTTCCATGTTTATCAGGCAATGCACGCTGTGACGCTGTGAAGTCTTCCAGTGGTATGCGTCAGAACTCTAGGCTGGCCTGCATGCCCATGCTGCTCTGCACTACCCCTTGCAGGCGAGCGGTTCATGCCAGGTCGTAGTAAATGGCATCGTGAGGTGGAGCTGCCCCTGCCTCACCTAGCTGCACCGGGTTTAGGGGTTGTGTGAGTGAGCGTGAGCCGGGCAAACCCAAACATGCTGGCAGGGCAGCTGGGGCTGGCAAGGGCAGGAGAGAGAGGTGGGGTCCTGGGGTCGGGGCACCATGTCGAGAACAGCTTGCAGCTCGAGAGTCACACTGGATGCCTTGGCAGTGCTAGCAGTGGTGCTCACTGACCTGAGCAAGCCATGCAGCATTGACGCATGAGAGTGGGGTAGGTGGTAAATGAAGGGTTGGGTACAACGACACAGTAATCTTGTCGTGCTTTGCTTCTTGTGCTGGTGCAGGATCATGGATAACTTGCCGAAGGAGACCCTGAACCGTGTAAACGGCGACCTGGAGGTGTGTTCGCGGCTAGCCTCCCTGACCCTCGCCAACCGTGTGGCAGCGGATGACCTCGCCGCGAGTATTGCCGCCCAGCTGCCAGCCGCGCCAGACGTCCCTGGTGCTAGCCTAAAGCTGTCAGGACCCAGCCCAGACGTCCTGAGCACATGGTGGCACAGCAGCCAGCAGAAGAGAGCGATTGAGCGTCCGCGGCAGACTCAGACAAAGGTGGTGCCTAAGGAAAACGATCGTCAGCTTCGAGGGCGTCGTGGCCAGCCTCCCCCGCCGCCGCCTCCCCCTCCCCCAGTGGTGGTGACTGATGCAGCCAGCCTCGAGCTGCCAAACGACGCCGCGATGATGAGCATAAACCCATGGCGCGCACACCTAAGCATCACACTGCCACCCAATACGAGCACCGCAGCCTGCACGAGCGGGCGGCGTGAGTGGGTGAAGCTGCTTGTGCCTTTCCATGCCTTGCGCGAGAAGGCGCAAGTGAGGCCCTTGGAGTCGTGTGTGATGGTGCCAGTGCCAGTGGAACCTCCCACTCCGTTGCCAAACTGCGCGCCACGACACCCCCATCCGCACGGCGACGTGGTTGGCCGAGCAGCTCGAGAAGCTGGTGGCACACAGCCAGGGGCGAGTGGCCGGATTACGAGGGGTGGAGGAGTGCAGGGGGCTGCAAGGCCAGTGGGTCTCAACTCTGGCAGGAGGGTGCAACGCTTCGAGGTGCTGCTACCGCTCAGGCATCCTCCTGAGGTCTACAAGGAGGTCGCCTTGCACCTGCAGGTCAGGTGGGGAGGGTGGGCACTCACTCCAGGTGTATGGATGCGATTCGACCCTTGGTTGCCGCATCTGTAATAGCACCTCCAGGATTTTCCGGGTAGACCTCACGAGCGATGACCAACCCAGCGAGGCACAACACTAAACACAGTACACCAGCATCACATGTGTGTTTCCTCGATCAGTCAGCAATGCAGGGTTGCAAGCATTGAAGACGTTGTATACATTGTATACATTGAAGACGTTGTATACGTTGTATAGTGCATTGATGCATTGTTACATTGCATACATTGAAGACGTTGTATACGTTGAATAGTGCATTAATGCATTACACCACACAATTGCGCGAAGTTGAACTCAGCTGTGTGTTGCTGAGCTGCCTCATCATCCATTTGTGTGCTCATGCTGCGTCCCGCTGCTGCTCGCAGAACGCGGAGCTCAAGCAGAGAAAGTTCCTGCTGCACACGGCACATCTCCAGCAGCCCGGTCACTTTGACAAAAGTGATGCGACGGTGCCAATGTCGGGTTCACAGAACTATGTCATCACTGGCTGGTGGCCGTTGGGCAGCGCGCGCGCCAACGACCAGATGCGCTGGGCTCGCGGGACCGACTGGACTCGCCAACAGTCCAATGCCTTTGCGGGCTGGAGCGCTGCCCAGGGCGCTGCCAGCGTGCTCAAGCTGGAGCTGTGGTGGGTGAACCAGTGGCATGCCAAGGGTGGAAGGGCAACCTGTCCTTGAGTTGTGTGGAGGGCAGGCAGTAGTGCCAATGATCTGTGAGTGGGCTTACCAGCACCTTGGCCATCAACCTAGAGCCTTCATTGCCGTGGAACACTAAGCGAGGACCACTACAAAGCGGTGTTTTTGTCTGTGTGGAGTTCCCATGCACATGGCATACACATGGCATACACATCGCATACACATGGGCATGGGCATGGTCGCCTACCACCTACACTATTGCCTGACCCATAAGGCTATGATGTAGAGTTGGCATGACAAACATGCACTAATTGTAAGCTGATGACAGCTCAAATGGGGGGCACACACTACTGTGCCACAGCAGGCTCCTGCTGCTGCTGCTGCTGCTGCTGCTGCTGCTGCTGGGCCTTAAGTGGCTTGGCTCGCAGCCGCTGGTACCCCAGCTCAGGGTACTCCTTGCCCTTTGCTGGCAGAGCTCCCTGGTCTGGCCACCAGCACAGCTCCAGCGGGCGCCACTTGCTCTCTCCAATGCGCTGCATGTTCAATGCTGCATTGCAGTCCCTGTCTACCCACCTGCCTGGCTGTGGTGGGGCTTGGCTTTAGAAGCCTTGCCCTGGGCCTTGCCTTTGCCCTTGGTGAGCTGGGTAGGCTCATCTGCCTGCTCAACCTTGATGCGCTTGCTGCGCTTGGCTGGCAGTGGAGTGTTGGGCCCTGGCTCTGAGGCTGCTGGCTGTTTGGCTTCTTGGTTGCTGCATGGGGGCTGTGGCAGGGTGCGGGGGGCCACTACTGGGCACCACATCAGCCCCCGTAAGGCTGGTCACGCTGCTGGATCCAGGCTGGATGCAGCAAGCGCTCTTCCACCTGCCCTGCTGAGGTCTTCCAGTCTGCAGTCGAAGCAGTACAAGCACACAATGAGATCTTGATTGTGGATAAGACACAAGGCCGGGACGCTTAAGGCTGGGACGGTATGCGGGACCGTGCGCACCTGGCCTTGAGCCATCCATCCCTCCGTTCCTCTCGTTGCTTGGCTTGAAGCGTGCGAGGACCTGCGCTGGCATGAACAGCAGTGATGTGAGGTCACACATCGCGAAGCTCACCGCACAGCACAGTTGCAGCGGACCACACCACGACTGACCTTGCTTTCGCGAGCGTTTTGTCGAGTGCGGCTTTTTCTTGGCGGTGCTCTTTCGCGTCTTTGGAGGCATTGCGCCACTAGACTCATACTAGGTACCAGCTCATACCTGCTCATACCCGTGTGTCACTCCCACACATCACTCTCGCACCTCCAGGAGGCAGGCATTGCAGCACTTATCTTGTTGCTTTGTGGCTCCAGTGGGCTCTTGCAGTAGCTTTGGTGTTGCCCTGCTACCTTGCCCTGCCTAGCCTGCCTTGCAGTTGTGGCATGCCTTGCCGCACGTGAGTTGAGCTGGGCTGGGCTGGGCTGAGTCCACCGCTGTCCAAACCCATCCTCAATCAGACCAAGCAAGCACCTCAGCCAGCTGCCCGACACTCTGCCCTGCCCTGCCCTGCCCTGCCCTGCCCTGTTGCTGGTGCAGGCAGCACGGTGACAGCAGCCAGGGCGCGTGCCAGCTGCTGTGGTGGATGGCCCAGTGCGGCCTGCTGGCCAGCCCCTTCGGGTCGCCCCTGACCATGCCAGGCACTGCGGGCGCCCTGACCTTCACTAACTTGGAGTGGCCGCCGCGTGCCGAGCTGCCGGAGTGGCGCTGCTGCCCTGCCAGCGGCCTGGAGCTTCCGATGCTGCTGGAGCAGCGCATTGCAGCAGCGCTGCCGTTCAGGGTAAGGGCAGCAGACCGGCAGCAACGCAGCAGCTGTGGGGTCTCTGCTATAGCACATGGCCCCTAGTATTGTGGCTGGTGAACCACACAGCACTGGCACCAGACTCTGACGGCTTGGGTTTGCGGTTTTGCATGGGGCTTTGGCATGGGGCAGTGTTAGGTCTGGACACCATAGCTCATGTGGGCAGTGATGCAGAGCACATGGCACTGGCGCTGCCCACTGGCACTGGCACTGGCGCTGGTCAGACTTGCAGTGATGCAAAGCACATGTGGCAGGTGGCAGTGGCAATGGCCTGCTGCCTGGAGTGTGATCTTGTATTGATGAAGCAGAGGAGCTGGGCATTGCCTGCTGGCGCCTGGTGGCTTGCTGCAGGTGGCGTATGCGCTGCTGAGCCTGACCTCCTGCTGGCTGTTGCCCTGGGAGCTGGTCAGCCAGCCGCTGTTGGACATGCTGGCAGAAGCCAAGCCTCATCATGCAGGTGGGCCTTACCTCAATGCCTCTGTAGTGCGATTCTTTTGCAGGTAGGCAGGCAGGCACGCGAACAGTTGGGGCAGAGTGCAGCTAGTGCACGTGGTGCTCTTGAGAGCATAGCATCTGGAGCTATGCAGGTGCCATCGTATACTTAAGCTCATGGGTGCTGAAAGGGTATCTGACTGACATGGCGGTGTGAGAGTGGCACCGTGTATAAAGGCTGGAGGCTGTAGGCTGACTGCCTGGAGCCAGGCTGCCTATGCGGCTGTCCCTGCTGCCATGTGTGCCGTTGCAGAGTGCGCCCTGCTGCGGTGCCATGTCCTGGGCAAGCCTCTGACAGCCCGTGTGCTCGCGCAGCTCAGCAGCCTGGTGCAAGCGGAGGCCTGGGGCCGGGCACACAGCCTGCTCCCAGTCGAAGTGCACGCCACCAACTGCAGCCTCACCTACCGAGTGCTGTTCACACCCACACGGTGAGGATGCCGGCCTCCCCTCACTAGGTGCCATAAGTAAGCCTACCCCTGACCAGCTAACCCTGACTTCAACCCTAACCCTAACCAGACAACCAAGCCTAACCCTAACCCTAACCCCAACCCTAACATTTAAACAGCTAAATGCCTGGCTGGGTCCAATGTCGTCAGCCACCTGTGCTTAAGGGCGTGTCTGCAGGCGGGTGCTGCTCCCACCTGAGCTGGAGCTTTCCAACCGCGTGTTGAGGGACTTTGCAGAGCACCGGGAGCACTTCTTGCGCGTCACCTTTGGCAGCGAGACCGGGGACCAAATTATGCTCACCACCACGCGCAAGGCCAACAGCAAGGCGCGGCAGGCAGGCGACCCCTGGGCACAAGACCTTCTGAACAGGTGCTGGGTGGAGGCTGCAAGGGAGTGTAGCTGGAGGCAGTATGGCAGACTGGCAGCAGGTAGTGGGCAGTGATGGCAGTTAGACAGTCATAGCAACACCATGGCAGGATGGCATTGTCTGCAAGATTGCTCACAAGGTTAGTTTATTTGTTGGATGAATATGTCCACCATGTCATCAGCACATCATACATGACAATCACATCTGACACTGAAGCCTCCATTGCATGCATTGCTCTAGTTGTCGTTCCTCTGAACTGACAGCTTGCACATTTCAGATGCTTTTGTGGCAGTGCCTCGTTAGTGATGATAGCTATGCTGTGGTTTACCAAGTGTCTTTTGTCTCGTGCTGTCGCAGAATGGGAGGGGTGATGCTGGGTGGCATCGACCTGCTGGGGCGGCATCACGACCTGCTGGCCTTCAGCAGCAACCAGCTGCGCAGTGCCTCCGCTTGGTTCATGGCACCCTTCCAGCACAGCACAAAGGGACGCATAGACTGCGAAATGGTTCGGTACTTCATCGGTGACTTTGCCAACTTCACCAACCGAGCCAAGTAAGCTGCACTACTGCACTGCACTACTGCACCGCTGCAAGCCATGGCAGTGTGGGCTTGTGGCATCTTTAACTATATGCGCCGAGCACCAGCACCTTGGCCCTGAACCTGGAGTGGCGCCACTAGGCTCATACCAGCTCATACCTGCTCATACCCGTGTGTCACTCCGCCACATCCTAGCTGCTGCCATGCAGGCTGGCAGCGCGGCTGGGCCAGGCATTCAGCTGCACGTATTCAGCGCTCCTCGAGTACAAGGTCCCCGAAGGCGCCCAGGCCACCGACTCCAGCCAGCAGCAGGCCCTCACCACGCCATACCACAGCCTGCCACCCACCTGCCCCCCAACACCACAGGTGCTCGAGCTGCAGCTGCCAAGTGAGCCCTCGGCATCCTCTACGCCTTTCTTGCTGCCGCCGAGCAGAGACGAGCCTTCTTCGGCCAGCGCTTTGGTGTTGGCACCAGGCCCAGCGATGCCGAGAGGGCCAAGGGAGGTGGTTACAGCGCACACAGCCTACACACCAGGCTTGGCGCTGGGCTCGACCTCCAGCTCAGACCTGCGTACCGGCTACCGACCACTCCTCGCCGTGCAGCCCAGCCCAGGCCTGAGCATAGCTAGCCGCTCACCCCTGGGTGCCAGCCCCACGCCATCGCTGTGCGTCACCCTACCCCCTCACTACCTGTCCCACCTCGTGCCAGCCAGCACGGCAGCTGCCCAGCAGGTCCAGGCCATGCAACGCATGCCTTCAATACCGCGCACCATCGCCCCGCTGGTTGTCCGCCCAGCCCTCTCCCAACCCACCCTGACTGCAACTTCGACGTATGCCCCGCCTCTGGCATCGTCTATCAGCTACCAGCCGCATACCATTCCGGTGCACAGCTACAGCAACGGCAACGTGTCTGGGCTCGAGCAGCAACAAGCGGTGGACGAGGCACCCAGTTGGGGTGTGCGTGAAGATGTGCTCGATGAGGACCTGGCCTCGTTGATAGCTGAGGATTCAATGTACTCAGCGGCGAGCATGGGGCAGCCCAGCCCCAGCCCCAGCCCCGCCCCTAGCCAGGCCGCTTGGTCCACCATGGGGAGGGGCGGCATACCTTCCAGCAGCGGGGCTAGCGGGGTGTTTACCCCGTACATCGCAGAGCGGCCGCCAGTGAAGGGCAGCACACAGCTGGCCGAGCAGAGCAGCGGCACCCGCTCCTACTTCTCAGCGCCGCACTTTGCACGCCGCCCGCGCGCTGGTGTTGCAAGATCTGGGGTGGGTGGTGCGTGTTGAGGAGCTTCGTTTCCTAAACAACCTCAATTACCCCATGTGCAAAAGCCAGCCTTACATGGTTGACTGCAATTGTGTCATGATTGTGCAAGGTGTTCATGCTCGGGTTGTGCTGCGACCTGTGTTAACGTGATGGCGAGTTGGGTCCGCATGCTTGGCTTGCACATGCCTCGACTGCTCATGATCCTGCTTGTTGCCTTGTAAGGATGTAGCAATGTGCTCAATGTTGTGAATGCCTGCTGCACCTGTTGTCTTGCAGCATCACCAGCTCGAGGACCTTCCTCGGGGCACCCAGTGCGCCATGCAAATCAAGGACCGCGTCATCATCGACCTCGAGGACCACGAGGGTCGAGACAAGTACATTGTTACCGACGGTGTGGGCCGCATGGGCATGCAAGTGGCTGCTGACATCATGGCGGGCTTGGGACGTGCAGGGGAACGGCCCTTGGCAGCACAGGTGTGTCGGTCAGACCTGAATGCCTTGAGGCAGGTCCTCTGTTGGGGCAGAGCCTGCTTTAGGGTCAGATCCTGCCTTAGGGGCAGATCCCTGCGTACTCTATTCTGTACTAGGTTGAGCTTGTTTTCATGTTCACCCCCATTGCCTATCTGGCTCCGCACTGCCAACGTCCCGTAGGCAGAGCATGGACATAGCCACGTCAGTGACAGCCTGCACGCAGCTTGCACCAGGATACAAGGTGCCACCAGGTGCTGGGTGCAGGTGAGGTACCAGGGCTGCAAAGGCATGCTGGTGCCTTGGCCCGAGGACAGCCACTTCTCCGACAACCAGAGGGGCATGAACCCACGCCTGATCCAGGTGAGTGGGCAGCGGCAACGACCCTAGAAGGAACAGTGTCCTGATCCTAGTTGAGTGCAGTGGCATTGCCTATTGAGGCATCAGCAGGCACTGGCACGACTCAAGCGGTTATTGTGGGTGGCCCGTGGGTGCAGGTGAGGCCGAGCATGAATAAGTTTGAGTCGACACACACCGCAGTGGAGGTGTGCAATGTGGCGTCGTTCATCCCGGGATTCATCAATCGCCAGATCATCATCCTCCTGCTTGCTTTGGGAGACGGCATCCAGGGGAATGGCAATGGACAGGTGCGGCACTGTTGCAAGGCAGCCACAAGCCTCTGAAGAATTTAGGGAAAGGATTTAAACTGACAGGTCTAGGATGTGCCCAGCTGTGTGTTCAGTGGTCGGTGTCCGACATCAGCTGAGTAATGACTGGCACACTTGAAACATGACAGTCAAGTGGTGCAGTCAGGCACATCTCATTGCAGCTGCACGAGCTTGGACTGCTGTGTTTGAGCATGGCTGTGACCGCAGATCTTCATGACGCGGGCACAGGAGATGGTGGCTGAGCTGGATGCCATGCTCGAGGACCGTGTGGCAGCCTCGCGCACATTGCGTTCGCTAGGGTGCCTCGAGAACCACCTGGCGCGAATGATGCAGGCCGCGCTGCTGGCGGGCATCGATACGCACGAGCCCCTCATGCACCGTCTGCTCAGTGTGCGTGGCAAGACAGAGGATTCCATAGCCGACAGGACATGACAGGCGTGGGCACGCAGGTTCAGGCAGGCATGGGTAGGGCAGCACGGGCTAAAAGCGGGGAGACAACAACTGGGTTAGGCCGCTGCATTACTTTTGCAGGCAGTTCAGTGCATGGACTGTACCTCGTCCTGCTCACCTTGTGACTCGCTAGCGCCCCCTCTTGCTGCCTTGCTCCTGCTGCTGACTGACCTTGCTCCTGCTTGTTGGCTGCAGCACGTGAGGGTGCACTCGCTGCAGCTGCTACGCGCAAAGCACCGCATCAAGCTGCACCACTCAGCCTTCTTGTTTGGTGTCATCGATGAGACCGGCATCCTGGGCGAGAATGAGGTCAGACACGGCACTGGAGTCAGCACACGCCACTGCAGTCTTGGTCGTCACAGCCCCCCGTGGCACTGGCATGAGCCTGATGAGCTAGGCCAGCCTCATTGCCTTGGCTGGTGTTGCTGGCTGCCGGCTCTCTTTCTTTGTGGTGGTGAGGTGTTGCTCATCCACTGTGATGGCTGTTCACATAGACATGGACAATGGGCATTGCCTGCATCTCCACCTTCCTGCCTGCCTGTCCCCTGCTAACTGCCTCAGGGCCATGTGGCTGCCTGCTGCTGTGGTGCAGGTGTTCCTCCAGGTGCAGCGGCCTGGGGAGGAGCCGTTCGTGGTGGAGGGCAGCTGGTGGGGATCACAGCCAGGCGGCCCACCTCCCTATGCACGGCTGCCTGCCCATCTTACTGCCTTGCAGCTGAGCACAACACAATGCACCGCCTCACAGCCTGCTGACCCTCACTGTTGGAACTCCTGGATGCACATCCCGCTGCTGCTCTTGCTGCTGCTCCTGCTGCTACTCCTGCTGCTGCTGCTACTCCTGCTGCTGCTCCTGCTGCTACTTCTGCTGCTGCTCCTGTCGCTACTCATGCTGTTCCTGGTGCTCCTGCTGCTGCTGCTCCTGTTGCTACTCCTGCTGCTGCTGCTCCTGCTTCTGGCTGTGTATGCGTCCAGGGTGATGGTGACCAAGAACCCCTGCCTTCACCCGGGAGACATCAGAGTGCTGCGCGGCACCAAGCGCAAGGAGCTGATGCACCTGGTCAACGTGGTGGTCTTCCCCATCAACGTGGAAAGGTGCACTCTAGGCACAGCCTGGCAGCCTAACACCACTGCTGCCGCTGCACAGCTGCTTGGCATGGCAACGGGCACTGCCTGCTGCCACACGCCGGCCACACATACACTGGGAGGTTGTAGCCCACCTCTGGCGGCTGCCGCCCCACTGCCTGCAGACCGCACGCCAACACCATCGCCGGCAGTGACCTGGATGGTGACCAGTACTTCTGCTGCTGGGACTCCCAGGTAGGCCAGCCAGGCTGTCTGGCTGGGCTTTGAGGCGCTGTACTGATCAGGGCAATGGGTATGGTGGGAGGGTAGCAAGGGCATGCCCAGAGGCTGCTCCACTCCCTAATGTATGCCTGAGGGCGAGGGCATACTTATCTGTCTTGGGCAATGGATGGACCTGCTAAGGCGCTGTACTGATCTGGGCATCGGAGCGGCCTTGCTGGGTTGGTCAGGGCTAGGCCTGCGCTTGTCGCCCTCATGTTGGTTGCGACCTGTGGTTGGTCACTGAGTCCCTGATCATTTCACTTCTGTGGGCTGTGACCCTCATGTTCAATAGGACCAACTGATCCTGGATCTCTGATCTCTCTGACCCTGATCTGCTCTCAAATGGCCACTCAGATGGCCAATCAGAGTAGCATCCTTGTGCTTGCTCTAGCTGCATGTGTGTTTCTGCAAGCGTTCACACCAAACCATTTACCCAGAACAGCCTTGGCAGTGAGGCAGTGAACAGTGGCCAGTGGCTACCAGGCCTGCTGCTCTGTCCAGTGCACAGCCTGGCATTGCCTTCCTGTTCAGGCATGCGCTTGACTGTGGTTTGGCCTGATCTATCGCTGCTGCTGGCAGGTGCTGCCCATGGATCAGGACCGGGAGTGGCCCACCACTGCTGAGCCTGCCTGCTATGAGGGCCTGCTGGAGGACAGCGTGGTGAGCCCTCACTGTCCTTCAGCCTGGCTCAACCTCAGGGCCTTGCTTGCCATGCAGGGTTTGGGATGCACGTCAGACCCCCTAGCCAGCAATGCGGCTTAGCCCCAAGTCTAAAACTGTCTGACATCAGCAGGCTGCCACACACTGTCTCTGCCGTCTTGGCCATGCCTGGGGCTACACGGCCTGCTTGCTGCCTGCTGCTGGTTGTTGGGGTGCAGACGAAGAACTTGATGGCGGACCCTGTGCGCCACCTGGTGGACATGTTCAAGGAGTTTCAGGTCCGTGCTCTTTGGCGTACACCTTGGCCCTGGCCCTGGCCCTGGCCCTGGCTTTGGCCTTGGCCTTGGCCCTGGCCCCACCATCAGCAATCACCGCACAGTATCACTCTCTACCGTCTATGAGCCTGCTGCTTGCGGGGTGTGTGAGTGGCATTCTGGCTGTGATGCCCATGGTCACAGGTGCATGACAGCCTGGGCATGATTGCCAACGCCTGGGTGGCCCTGGCTGACCAACACCCCCTGGGGGCTCGAGCTCAGGGCTGCCTGCGCCTCAGCGACAAGCACAGCATGGCCGTGGACTATGCAAAGACGTGTGTGCCCATCCCCCTCGAAGAGCATGAGCGGCCCAAGGTGAAGGCCGGGCGGTGCCAATCAGCCCTTGACCTCACTTGACCCTATGGCCATGTCACCTTTTGGTTAGTGTAATGTTTGAATGCTGGGTCCCGCTCCATTGTGCCTTCCCCCCTTAGTTAGTTTTCCTTTCCTTTTCTTTCATGTTCTACAGCAGCAGCACTAATATCTGTGTTTAGAGCAACTGATCATCTGGTATGAGCGTGCAATGAAACCCTGCCTCATGTCGCCATTCCATCCCGGCCCCATCCCTTCCCATGCAGGCTTACCCACACTACATGGAGAATGCCAACAAGCTGAGCATCCAGTCGCACACAATTCTCGGCAAGATCTACGACTGGGCAAGCAGTGTAAGCAGCCACGTAGCCCGCCCACGCGCCCACCCTCACCGCCTGACAGAGGAGCAGCTGAGGGCCGCAGCCAGCGCAGCCGTCACCCGGCCTGATCCACGGCTGGTGCTGGCGGACGAGCCGGGCTGGGCTCAGGAGCTGCAGTGGGCGGTGGCGCTGTGCAAGGAGTACAATGTGGAGCTAGTCAAGTAAGGGGAGCGGGGCAGCAGTGGAGGCAGGGAGCAGGCTCAAGGCCTGCTGGGGTGCTCTACAGCTGCCCTGATGTAGACGTCTAGGCATAAAGCTGTTGGAATGGCGGCAGTGGCAGCGTCCTGCTCTTGCTGCTGTGGCAGTGTCCCACTCCTTGTGCTGTGCTGTGACTATAGCAGTGTCCCACTCCATGTGCCTAGGGTTTGTGATTGAGCTGTCACATATGGGGCTTGTCTGCCCCAACCCCCTGGCTGCAGGCTGCTGAACAAGTACGGCTGCATGGTTGAGGAGGAGTTGCTGACTGGCTGGGTCATTGACACGGTGAACATTCACAAACAGAAGAAGATGGACCTGAGACAGCAGGTGAGGGTGGTGGGTGTGCAGAATGGATGGGTTTGCATCGGGGAGTAGAAGCTCGCTTGCCATGCCTCATCACTGCCCCTCTGCCTCTCAGCACCTTACCTCTGCCATTTCACATTCCTGACATCCTGACATCCTGACATTCCATTTCACATTTCCATCTCCCCATTCCTTCCATTCCTGGGCTGTCGCCGTGCCGACCTCAACCCTCCACCCGCACCCTGCCCAGCACTTGGTAAGGTTGTGCACCCCATTTGTGCACCCAATCTCAATCCTCCACTTGGTCTGCCCGCTGCGGTCGCAGCTGCTGCTGGAGGTGGGTGTGGTGCGGCGCCGCTTCCTGCGCACCTTCAGCTCCCTGCCTGCACCTGGCAGCAGCCAGGCCAGCACCTGGACCTCCCTGGTGAACCCCAGCGCCTCCAGCTCCCCCTCCCTGGACATCCTGGACGAGGCAGCCAAGGAGGCTGTAACCCTCGGTGTGGGGGCAGCCGGCGGCCTGACCCTCGACGACCTGGTTCGCGAGGCCGGGGCTGAGCAGGAGGCAGGCTCGACGGCCGGGGTTGAGGCCAGCGGGCTCGGCTCCTACCGCCAGCGGCGCAACGCTGCCAGGGTGGCCGCAGCTCTGGCCGGGAAGCAGCCCGTGGACCGTGGGCTGGTGGTGCGGGCGTCAGCCTGGTACACGGCAGCCTACGACCCCCAGTACCACCCAGCCGCAGTGGCTGCGGAGCGCGAGGCAGCACTGCAGCAAGCGCGTGAAGCAAACCAGGGCGCTGCACCCGCCCCCTGCGGCAATGGTGCTGGGCTGCAAGACCGAGGCATCTATGGCTGGCAGTCGCAGGCCCCATGCGCGGGTTTCACGGCTCGCGCAACTCGAGGAGGTCGCGGTGGCAGCGCGCCAGGCAGGCCAGGCCGCGGGAATTCCACCAGCGCCAGCCGCTTCGCGCTCTTAGCTAATCCATCAGCGCTCGAGGAGGAGGAGGATGGCATGGGGGAGGAGGGATCTTCCGTGGAGGCAGCAGGTGACCCTGGAGCAAGTTTGGGGGACGATGGCGACGGCGAGGTTCAGAGTGGCGCCGGGGTCGCTTGCCCTGATGGGCTGCGGGGGGCCACCACCATCACAGGCAGCAGTCGGCTGGCTGCCCTGACCGCGGCAAACCCATCGGGCATGCGGCTGCTGAGCTTTGGCTGGCTCACCATGGACATCCTGCTGAAGTGGTTGGTAGAGCAGGGCAAGCTGGACGTGACGAAGTCCGTGAGCATCCCACAGCTCGCGCAGGCACTACCGCACAGCCATTGCGCCCAGCAACCAAGCCAGTCATCAGCGGCACACAATGCCCTCCAGCTCCCACCGGCGGCCCCTCAAACAAGAGCTCCAGTGCCTGTCCCAGCCACCGCTGTGTCACTCCAGCCACCTCAAGGGCCCTCTGCAGGGCTCACCAGCCGCCAAGGGGCAGGCGACGCAGAGCCTGGTGCCGCGGCCCTCCCCCCACAGCCTTCCTGCACAGCCCCGCAGCCAGGGGCGCTCATGGGATTTAAGTGGGCGGACATGCTGGATGAAGAGGAGGAGGAGGAGTTGGCCAATCCCACGGTCAGCAATGAGGCCCAGCTGCCGCAGGCATCCTGCACCTCCCCGCAGCAGCAGGCTGGGGACCACTGCATCGACCCAGCACCAGAGTGTGCGGGCCTTGTACCGTCAGGGGCCGGCCGGGGGCGGGGCCGGGGGAAGAGGGGGAGGGGCCGCGGGAAAGGCAAGGGCCGGTAGGACGTAGCACAGGCCCACGGGGCTCGAGGCCAGCCTTGGAGGGGCTGGTGCTGCGGCACATTGCTGCCCGAAGACTCCTGGCACTTGAGGCACTTGTTAGCAAGCTACCACCATGCTCGATGCATGTATGCATATGCGATGTGAAGCTTAGAGCTTGCATCACTCACAAGAACTGCCATGCATGTATGTGCATGGGTGTGCAGTGCCATGTGGCCAGAAGCTCACATCCTACTATCACCAGCGCTGGATTGTTGTCCATGCTTCCACGACCCTTGCATGAGCATGGCTAGTGCTTGGTTCATGACGATGAGGTTCCTGGTCGAGGAGTTTTGCTGCCAACGCACCCGCTCCTACCCTCGGTGACATGGGGTCCATCACAGCACTTCATGATGGCGATGATGGGTTTGATTGGAGGGGGTGGTAATGTTGATAGCCTTGGCTACCACTTAGCCTGTCCAACCTGCTAGGCCTAGGCCAACAGCAAACTGGACATGGGTGGCTCCACTGTGGCAGCAGCCAGGTAGCCTGTAACTCATGTCCTGAACGGGGCCGGGAATGAAGTGGGAGTCCAGGCAGACTATGGCCTGGTGAGGGGGTGTGCCGGTGGAGTGAGTGGAGGGCCAAGGCGGTGCGGGAGGGGTTTCGCAAGGTACTGGAGCAGCCTAGCATGCCCAGCACGTTTGACAGGCCGGACAGGCTGGTGATTGTGGATGAGTTCCGCCTAGGCCAACAGCAAGTTGGACATGCAGCGTGGTAGGCCCTGTGTGCAGCAGCAGCAACATGGCCGCATCACTGTATGGCAGCAGCTGCAGGTTCATACTGCGACTTATGTCCCAGAAGGGGCCCTGGATGGATTGGGTGTCCAAGCAGCACTATGGACGAATGAGGGGAGTGGCAGTGTTCTTGGAAGCAGGCTGCTTCAGCCAGGGTGGGTGGAAGGCGGGGGCGGTGCGGGAGGGGTTCTGCAAGGTGGTGGAGCAGTCAAGCAGGCCCAGACCTGGCAGGCTAGTGATCGTGGATGAGTTCCGCACCACCGGTGTCACCTGAACTGTGCATGACTCCCAGCCCTGTGAGCTGCACCTGCTGCGTGACCGGCCTAGGCCCGCAGACTGGGTACCCCCAGCAGGCCAAGTGATCAAGCGGCTGGTGCGCCCAGCCTGGAGCCTGCTGTAGGCCTGCGACTGTTTTTGTTGTCCATGGTGGCCTACAGAATAGGTGGCTACAACTGTAGTAGATGGTGGCTGCGTAGCATCTGTAGCACCTGCATCACATGGCCGGCAGCATAGTAAGGCTGCTCCTTCAATTTGGGGCAGGTAGGGAGGACAGCTACGAGAGCCTTGACAGTGCTGAGAGCCTTGACATCTGCCCCCAGCTGGGCTGTGCCTTGCTTGGCTGTGCTGCGTCTCACCCTGGTGCCTTGTCTCACCCTCCCACCCTGGTGCCTTGCCTTGCCTTGGTTTGCAGGTGCACTACATCTGCAGGTGGCTCTACTGGCCCGACCAGAAGGGTGTGTGCTCTGGTGTGCTCGTCATGGACAACAAAAAGATAGCACGTCACAAGGCAAGTGCTCCATACATGCGGCTGGTCTGGAACTCTAGTGTAGTGCTGTAGTGCTCAGGCTCAGGATGTTTCCCTGCGCGCAGGATGGGATTGTTGCCGCTGTGGGCAGGCTGCTGGTCGTCTAACAAGGTGAGTGAGTGAGTGGCTGCTGGGGTGCAGCGGTGTGCTGGCTGTGCCGGCGGTGTGCTGCACTGTGGTGGGGTGTGTTGGGGGTTGCCATGTGATGGTGGTAGTGTAGCTGCTTCTTGCCTGTGCTTACCCAGGGACAGAACCGCTATGGCAGCACTGAGCAGCGAGCTGACCCCGGGCCACACTGTGGATGAGTCACTGGGAGTCACTGGTCAATGGCCATGTCCTCAAAGGACTGCCAACAAGCCGACACCCTCACGTGCTACCCCACCATGCCGACACAAGGAATAACCCTTGAGCACGGTTGTTCGAAACTGGCTACAGTGAAGTGTGTCGCGCTCATGCGTAAGTCAGCATGCAAAGGCAGCATGCAAAGGCAGCATGCAATCGTTCTGCCTGACTGCCTTACTGACTAACCTGCCAACTGCTAACTGACGGACTGCTTGCCCAATGGCCAGCCCCCCCACCCCCACACTGGCCCGCTTCCTATGACGAGGGTGTGGGTGTACTTTGTGGCGCCCCTGACCTCCGGTTTGACCACTGGTTTGGACAGACCTACTGGTTAGTAGTGGGGCAGTGCTAAAGCTGTGGTGACATGTGCCTTCCTCACTCAGTCCCACCTCCCTCCCACTCACATTTCCACCCCTGCAGCAAACGCTTCAACACATTTAGAGACCTGGTGGTTCCCTCTCCAGAGGAGGTGAGCTAGTGCTGTGGTCTGGTGTCTGGAGTGTTGTGGTGCTCAGGCTCTGCATGACGCTGTGTGCAGGATGGAATTGCTGCCGCTGCGGGCAGGCCGCTGGGAGTCTAACAAGGTGAGTGAGTGGTGTTGGGGTGTAGAGGTGTGCCGGCTGTGCTGGCTGTGTGCCAGCCCCGCTGGAGTGTGCTGGGGTGTGATGGGGTGCTGGGGTGTGATGGGGTAGCCATTAGGCCACTAGGTGAAGCAGTGAAGAAGTGGTGAAGCAGATGTGGTGAAGCAGTGAAGAAGTGAAGTAGCTTCTTGCCTGTGCTTCTTGCCACTGCTTCTTGCTGGTGCTGACCCACTGTGGGGCTTGAACTGCATGCTTGCAGCTCGAGTGTGCGTCTTGCTACGACCTCGAAAGCGGGTAGGGCACGTCGTGGCGGGAGGAGGGGTGGCTGGCGACCTTGTGCCCCATGGCAGCTGTTACGGCTTGCTTGCTTGCTTGCTTGCTTGCTTGCTTGCTTGCTTGCTTGCTTGCTTGCTTGCTTGCTTGCTTGCTTGCTTGCTTGCTTGCTTGCTTGCTTGCTTGCTTGCTTGCTTGCTTGCTTGCTTGCTTGCTTGCTTGCTTGCTTGCTTGCTTGCTTGCTTGCTTGCTTGCTTGCTTGCTTGCTTGCTTGCTTGCTTGCTTGCTTGCTTGCTTGCTTGCTTGCTTGCTTGCTTGCTTGCTTGCTTGCTTGCTTGCTTGCTTGCTTGCTTGCTTGCTTGCTTGCTTGCACCCACTCCAGCTGCAGCACCAGTCCCTGTCTGCAGTCTGCAGTGGTCAGGATCGTCTTTGCCTTCCATTGTCTGATGATTGTGGCCCCCCTGCAGGTGCACACTATGATGCAGCCAAGGACCACTGTGGCTGCCAGGCCAGCGGGTGTGGCAAGAAGCAGTGAGTTGCAGCCTGGCCTGTTCTGCATACATGGGCAACAGGAATCTAGCTTGCTGTGAGGCCAACCCCTGCTGCGGGTGAGGCAGTAACAGGTCACAGCATGTGCACAATCTAGTTGGCCCTAATCTGTGAAAGTGGGTATAGTTTCATGAGGGTGTATCATGAGAGGGACTCAGGAGCCTTGCAGTCCAAGGAGTCTCCAGCTGACTTAAAACGCTCTGTCCGGCATTGCCCCTAGGCCCCATGCATTTCAGCAGCTCAGCAGTCTCCATTCTAAACACACCCACAACACCCCCGCTAGCACAGCCTGCCTTGTTGCAAACAGGCAAGCAACAAAGCCATCTGCTGTGTTTTGCAACCCCCTGCCCTTGCCCCTACATTACACTTGCACTGCCCTGGCCTGACATGCTTTTGAGCTGCACTTGCCCGTCTGCAGTTTAGTGTATCTGCGTTTTAGTTTTTAGTGAGGCTGCTGAACTCAACACCTGGGCGATTTGTGGTGGATAAGACATTGTGGTGTAATGCAGGGAATTGAACATGGAACAACGATAGGTGTCCCATGTTATTTGAAATGCTGCCAGCAACACCCCACAATGCCGCCAGCGCCCAAAAGTGAAGCCCCTTCACACAACCTGAAACATGCAGCCGGTATCGAGTCCAGCACCTCATCGAGTCAACCAGCACCTGCGAACCAATCCTTGACAGTGACCCACCTGCACCTCACTGTTACAGATTCATCACAACCACGGAACCACCATGGAACAAGTAGGTAACAACGAGGTGTACCATTTTTTTTGAGTTTGGCTGTATGAACGGGGTTGTGGGGCAACCATGTCCTGGCGTCATCACCACATGGTGCCCATGCGTGCAGGTGCGGAGGGCCGGGCAGGACCCAGTCGTCTACATGCTGATGCAATGGCACCACCTCGGCAGGTAAGTGTTGTGCCTGACTCCTTCCGACTTTCAAATGTGATGTGAGGGAGCAGAGCTGGTGTAGCTCCATGCACCCTGACACTATGCAGCCATGCCCTGACCTGCAGGCGCATGGCGCATGGTTGCATGGCTACACATCCAACATGTGTCCACAATGTCACCATGTGCTTGCAGCCATGCGTTGGGCCAACCCCAAACCTTGAGCATGGAGCTAAGGCGCTGCCTCCCACACCCGCACGCACGGCTTGGTGCCGGTTTGAAGTCCACCTTCGAAGCCTCCAGATCCTCAAGAATGATCAAGAAGCCTGGGCTCAGCCAGGTGCGCTGCTGGGGCATAGGCCATCCCTAGCACCTGCATTGCACTGCACTTATAGTGCTATGTCCTGCTCTCACAACCGCCTGTGCCCGCTGCTCTATTTTGCACACCCTGCCCATGCCTACACTTGCATTGCCCTGCCATGCCCTGCTTTTGGGTTGCACCCGCACTGCCTTCCCTAGGGCTATGGCCTCAGTGCGCTCGCTAGGATATGCTGGGCTGGCATGTCCAGCCAATGGTGAGTCGCCCATGCACCCATGCCTCCATGCACCCATGCTAGGCGGTCATGCGGTCAAATTGACAGGTGTCAGGCTGCCAGGTTGCCAGGCTGGTCGCTTCAATCTCTTTGCTGCCTGCAGGGGTCACGATGATGTGCCCGTGATGCAGCGTACTGCCAGTTGCATGCGGGTTGCATGGCGGATGTTGTGGCGGCGATGTGGAGGGATGGAAGAGCAGGTGTGAGCACCAGCTTACCATCACACTAAGGAGACTACCCAGGCAGGGGCTACCTGCAACCACACATCAGCAGTCATTGTTGCGTCACACATGGGCTCATGTGCAAATGCATATGCATATGCATCAACAGCTACTGCCTGCCCACACCAGCAGCAGGAGGGCAGGTGGCTGGGCAGTGGGTGCTGCTGGGTTCACTAGAGCAGAGGCACCTAGCTGCAACCCATAGCGACCTTAGTTTAAGGCCTACTGGGGCAGGTAGGGAGGGGACAGGCTGCTTTTGGGCTGGAAAGGTGTCCGGTGGGCTTTAAAGCCACGGTCCGCGTGCTGTTTGTGCTTTGCCCAGACCCTCCCTGCAGCATTAACTATGGCAGCTTGGAGGTGTACTACATAGCAAAGTGACAAGGCCTGACAGATGCCGATGGAGATCGAAGGACAATCTGGAAATGGGTGGGCCTGTTACTCACCGCGGCCGATACAAGGCACACAGGGTGCCTGTGATCACTGGGCCTTACCTGCTGGTGCTAGAGGTGCAGCCCCAACCTTACCTGCTCGTGCTGGAGGTGCAGCCCCACTTCACCTGCTGGTGCTGGAGGTGCAGCTCCAACCTTACCTGCTGGTGCTGGAGGTGCAGCCCCAACCTTACCTGCTGGTGCTGGAGGTGCAGCCCCAACCTTACCTGCTGGTGCTGGAGGTGCAGCCCCAACTTCACCTGCTGGTGCTGGAGGTGCAGCCCCAACTTCACCTGCTGGTGCTGGAGGTGCAGCCCCAACCTTACCTGCTGGTGCAAGAGGTGCAGCCCCAACCTTACCTGCTGGTGCTGGAGGTGCAGCCCCAACCTTACCTGCTGGTGCTGGAGGTGCAGCCCCAACTTCACCTGGTGGTGTTGGAGGTGCAGCCCCAACCTTACCTGCTGGTGCTGGAGATGCAGCCCCAACCTTACCTGCTGGTGCTGGAGGTGCAGCCCCAACCTTACCTGCTGGTGCTGGAGGTGCAGCCCCAACCTTACCTGCTGGTGCTGGAGGTGCAGCCCCAACTTCACCTGCTGGTGCTGGAGGTGCAGCCCCAACTTCACCTGCTGGTGCTGGAGGTGCAGCCCCAACCTTACCTGGTGGTGCTGGAGGTGCAGCCCCAACCTTACCTGCTGGTGCTGGAGGTGCAGCCCCAACTTCACCTGCTGGTGTTGGAGGTGCAGCCCCAACCTTACCTGCTGGTGCTGGAGGTGCAGCCCCAACTTCACCTGCTGGTGTTGGAGGTGCAGCCTCAACCTTACCTGCTGGTGCTGGAAGTGCAGCCCCAACCTTACCTGCTGGTGCTGGAGGTGCAGCCCCAACCTTACCTGCTGGTGCTGGAGGTGCAGCCCCAACCTTACCTGCTGGTGCTGGAGGTGCAGCCCCAACTTCAGACCGCAGCATCGACTGGTCAAACCACTGCAGGTCAGTATTGACTGTGTTGAGGTCGAGCTTGGTGTGAGGGACCACCTCCTTCCACCCTCAGCATGGTGCCTGTGCCTTGCGTCAACAACAACATAGCCTCCAAAGCCTGCCGGTGTTGCTGTCGCATGTTTGGATGGCAGTCTGAAACGGGGCAGGGCCTACCCAACCTGCTGTTAGGCCAACCCCTGCTGCGGGTGAGGCAGTGACAGGCCACACAGCACCTTGCTACCATCATCCTTGCGCCCTCTACCCTGAAGCATACGCCGTGCCTTGGCCTGCCCACATCAGCAGCAGCAGCAGCAGCAGGGCATGTTGGCTGGGCAGTGGGTGCTGCTGGGTTCACACTAGTTGCAGCAACGGCGCCTGCAGGACGCACTGCCAAGGGCACGGCTGGCACCAACCAGGGCCAGAGCCAGCAGCCAGGGCAGGGGTTGATGGAGAAAGGATGCCCAAGGCCACGTGGATGCAGGTGCGCTACACCCTGACCACCTGCCTGCCTGCCTGCCTGCCCACCCAAACCTTGTGAGCTTGTGAGTCTGCAACCCTAGTGGTGAGGCAGGCCTGGACTGCTGGGTTGCTTGGTGGGACTGGCACTGGCACAGCTGGGTTGCTTGGTGGGACTGGCACAGATACCGGTGACGCAGCTGCTATTAACTTCTGCATGCAGGTGGTGCCACTGCTGGTGGTGGTCAGGGCACAGCTGAGGAGGGAGGACCCGGGTCACCCAGGCTGCTGCAGGCAATAGGGCAACCCTGTGGCCCGGGCAACCCTGTTGTGCCCCTGCCTGCTGCTAGACCCGCCCTTGCCGGTGAGGCAGCTGAAGGCAGAGAGTGCTTGCCCCTGCCCCTGCCCCTGCCCTACACCCCCCAGGGCCATGGCCTCCTGCACTTGACTGCACTTGACTGCACTGTAGCAGTCAAGACAGGACCTCACACCCGGAAGCCCCCCTGCAGTTGGACTTTGACGCAGACTGCTGGACTGCTAGGGCAGCGGGTGTGGCATTCTAGGCGCCATGCGATGCCTTTAGACCCATTTAGAGACTTATACTGCGTCCTCATCAACTTCACTCATGAAACAGTCACATCGGCCCCTTTGATGAAACTAGATGCATCACCCACATTCACAAACTAGGCGCCGGCTAGAGACGCATGGACTGCGTGCCTCAGTTTCCCACTTGTGTGGCCTAGACATAGAAGATAAAACCTGACACAGCCTACTGGTGTGCTTGTTTCTGGTGTTGCTGGTGCAGGGATGAACCCATTGAGCTGTCTGACGACACCAGTGATGAGGCTGGTGCAGGTGTGCTGCCTGACCTGTTGCCGGGCTAGCTACCAGTGGTACATGGTGGCAGCAAGCACAGCCTCATCATGCGGGTTGCTAGCCCACACCACCAGCCCAAGCCCTTGCTGCTGCATATGCGCCTCTACTTTCTTTGGCTCTACAGGCACATGTCATTATTGCTTGCACCATGTCATGACCGTAGGCATATCCCGGAGTGGAGCTCATACCGCGTTGGTACCAGAACTGACGTTAGTGGCAGATGCTTGGAATCATTACCAAGACTTGTAGTTGGGCTGCACTGGGTACACTGGGACTTTAGGGCTGCACTGGGTACACGCTGGGTATTCTCGTTACTAGTCTTACTGTGGGGTGAGTGGCGGCTGCATCTGCATCCCATGCATCCCATGCATCCCATGCACTCCAGAGTGCTTCACCAGGGGTGGTTGCACATGGGAAGGTTGCACATGGGAAGGCGGCACATGGGAGGGCTGGACTTTGGAGGGCTGCTGCATGATGCATGGCTGCATGGGGCTGCTGATCCATGGGCTGCTGCATTTGGCTGCAACTGTGCCTGTAGCCGCACTTGGGATGGTTGTAGCGGCTGCGCATTGGAGGGCTGCACTTGGGATGGCTGCCCATGGCTGTAGCGGCTGTAGTGGCTGTAGCGGCTGCACCGGGCTGCAGAGTATTGGCGGGGCATTGATGGCCGGGCCTGCAATAACGCGTATGGCCTAGTAGTTTGCACAGGCTGTTAGCCTTACAGGCCGCTGCTAAAGCGTCACACAACGTCATACAGGGCAAGGGCAAGGCTGCCAAGGCAAAGCCAGCAACACAGCCAGGCAGGTGGCTGGACAGGGACTGCAATGCAACATTGAACATGCAGCGCATTGGGGAGAGCAGGTGGCGTCCACTGGAGCTGGTGCTACTGGCCAGACCAGGGAGCTCTGCCAGCCAAGGGCAAGGAGTACCCAGGGCTGGGCTACAAGCGGGTGCGAGACAAGCCCCCCAAGGCCCAGGAACAGCAGCAGCAGCGTGCTGAGGCACAGTAATGTGTGCCCCCCCTTTGTTGAGCTGTCATCAGCTTGCAATTAGTGCATGTTTTGTCATGCCAACTCTACATCATAGCCCTCGGGTCAGGCAATAGTGTAGGTGGTAGGCGGCTCATGTGCCATGTGCACTGGGTTTACTCCACACAGCCCGATGACACTGTTTGAGTCGGGTCTAGTTAGTGGCTGCTAGTGGCTGCTAGTAGGTACTTCTGATCCGGCTCAAATGGAGGCCCTAATGAGGGACAAGGGGGCTGCCCATGGCTGTATTGCTGTATTTGGAGGACTTCTGGGTGGCAGCTAGGAGGATGAGAAGCGACAACCAATTGCCAGTAGTGTGAGAGAGGATGGCCTGGAAGATAGGTGGCTTACACCGCTTAAGCCGTCAGCCGTGAGGCTGCTTGGCCGCCCTCCCCCTCTAGGGGTTCGGAACTTCAAATGCAACAGTCTGCAACGCACTTCAAACACCGCGATTACAATGAGGCGAGGCGAGGTCATGGTCACACATGGTCATCTCGCCTCGCCTCGCCTCGCCTCATTGTAATCGCGGTGAAAGCAAGGTGTACAAACAAAGGTGTACATGGGCTCAACATGAAGTCATGCAAATTCTCATTATTGTTCTGAAAAGACACTGCAAACTTCAACTGTTCCCTGATGGTTACAAGTAGTGAGAACTTGCTGTGAGTGCTGAAAGAAAGTATGTTATTCAGTGCGTTGGCTTGTAAATGGACAATGGAACTGTGACATGCAATGCAGTGGGAGCTGCAGGTGCCGACCTTTGTTGTGCCACTGTCCGTTGACTCGGCTCGGTCGGAATGGTCAACATCAGCTATTTAAAAACAAAGGTCACTCTCTCACCGCCAAAACAATCCTGAACTGCGCAATAGCCAGGTCTTGCCCAGCAATTGCTGCGAGCTTGAGACGCCCTACCCGACCGGGGCCTGTAACCCTACTATCACCAGCGCTGGATTATTGTCGACGCTTCCACAACCCTTGCATGAGCATGGTTAATGCTTGGTCCATGACGATGAAGTGCCTGGTCGAGGCGTTTTGCTACCCGTTCATCACAGCAGTTCATGATTGTGATGACGGTTTTGGTTGAGGTTTTGGTTGAGGCGATGATGTTGATAGCAAAGTACTTGCTTACCTCACAGCCTTTTCCCAACTGTTTGGCCTAGGCCAACAGCAAGTAGGACATTAAGCGTGGCAGCCCCGGCGAGGCGGCAGCAAACATGGAGGAGCAGCAGCATGGCAGCAGCACTATGTGGCAGCAGCTGTAGGGTCATACTGTGACGTGTGTCCCAGAAGGGGCCCTGGATGAAGTGTGTGTCCAGGCAACACTATGGCCGGGTGAGGGGTGTGGCATTGCAGGCTGGGAGTGGCCTGCTTGAGCCAGGGTGGGTGGAAGGCCAAGGGAGTGCGGGAGGGGTTCTGCAAGGTGGTGGAGCAGTCAAGCAGGCCCAGACCTGACAGGCTAGTGATCGTGGATGAGTCCCGCACCACCGGTGTCAGCTGAACTGTGCATGCCTCCCAGCGTGAGCTACACCCGCTATGTGACCGGCCTAGACCCGCAAACTGGGTACCCCCAGCAGGCCTGGTCATCCAGCGGCTGGTGCGCCCAGCCTGGAGCCTGCAGCATGCTCAGCAGGTGCGGGGCCTGATGAGGTGCCATGAGGTGCCGCCCAACCCCCCTCCCCCTGCACAGGCCCAGCCCCACCTTGCTGCACCATGGTGGCTGGACCGGGACACCGACGGGGAGAGTGTGCAGTGCCCCCCAGAGCTATGCCAACGGCATGGCCTGGAGGCTCTGCTGCCCATTGGCAAGGAGTACTAGCAGTGCTACAAGCTTGTCAATGACCGGCTGCCCAATGGCAGGCAGAGGTTGCACCGGGCTGCAGAGTTGGACATGACGCATGGCAGCCCCTGTGTGGCAGCAGCAACATGCACACCAGGAGCTGGACGCATTGGCACGACTTCCACTGTGACTTGAGTTGGCGGCGGGAAGCAAGATGTGTTATAGCAAGTCAATCACATGAGCACGAAGAGCGGATGCAGGGCAAGATGAAGCAGCCTTGCTACTACTGTGCCTTCGCCCCAACTGCGCCCCAACTGCATCACAAATCACTCACATGGCACCAGAACCACCACAGTATTGCAATCATCCGTCATCATCATCATTCACTTATGCTTGTGAGTGCAATGCAAAGATGATCCGGCGCCACAGTCATTACTGGCAACATGAGGGATGCGGCATGGATATTCAGCTGTGACACGCCCTGAGGAAAATTCAAATTTTGACGAACGGAGCCCATAGGCCACAGATAGCAGTTGCGCCTGGTGCGTTGCAATCGTACTTTTGCGCTGTATCCCGCTGATGGTTGTGCCTGGCCTGAAGCCTGTGGCGCCCTCCACATTGAATGTGCTTGAGACGCAAGCTTGCTACTGGAGGCTTGTAGTTGTAAGGTCGCACGGGTCAGAATGCCTATCGCAGCACCGTGCACTGTCACGTGACTGCCCAGTCGAGCGCGACGGTGGCTGGAGGTGCATCTATAGTCCTAGTTACATTTAGTAAGTGGCGCAGCACCATCAAACGCGACATGCCCCATGCCTTGACTGACCGGAATTCGGTGTTCCTGTGACCGGCGCCAGGCACTAGCAAGGGCTCCATCCGCGACCCTTGTCACACACATGTGTCCGTAGCAAGCACATCTGCATAATAGGTAAGATTGCTGCAACATGCAAGTGAGGTGTGAGTGACAGCTTCACAGCAAGCCCATGGCACGCCCAGCCATGCCACAACCATGAGAACTAATAAAATCGTATGCCACTTTGCTAGTGGCCTGTTATTACCCCAATGAAACTACAACCCAAGTTTCATGTGGCAGTGACGATGCGTTCAGCACTAACATGGGTATGCAGCCCCCCGACCTCATGTCCTCTCACTACCACCATGTGCCATCCTATTTCAATCAAGTCTCCCGGTAACTCTTCCACCTGTGAGGTAGAATTACTAGCCGCTGTCAGGTGGAATAGCGCAACCGCCTAACCGCTGCCCGCACAGGTCGTGTTGCTCTATCTAGAGCCATTTACAGCTCTGCGGACAAGATGACTGCGCAGCAGGGTAAAGAATGCCCACGGTAATCCTCACCAGTAGCCTCAGCGCCGGCAGCTCCTACCAGCACCAGTGACTACCATCGTTGCAACATCAACGGAAGCAGCGCAAGCGGATGCAGCACCAGCTTCAGGAGCTGGGTCAGCGCACGATGCAGCTGTAACCCCCAAACAAAACCCAAAGCGAGTAACCCCCATACAAAACCCAAAGCGAGTGCGTCCCCCACGCACAGCTAAAGGACAGCAAGAAGACACGCGTGGAGCTGAGCTAGGCGCGGGCCAGGCGAGCTATAGGTGAGATGGTTAAGGTAATACCTAGCCACTAACACAGTAGGGGCAACACCAACAATTCGCCCCTTGCAGTACCCTTGCCATAACTCTGTTGTTGTGTGCCTATACATGCAGGTCATCCACAATAACAGTTCAAGGGGACCACAACAACATAGAACGGCAAGAACGGCGGCCCGCCGCCCAGCCCCACCCCTCGCAGCCCTGCCCCCTCCCTGCCCAGCCCTGCCCCCACCCCTCCCAGCCTTGCGTTGCCCCTCCACTCCCTGCCCAGCCTTGCCCCACCCCCTCCCAGCCCTGCCCTACCCCCTCCCAGCCCTGCCCCCTCCCTGCCCAGCCCTGCCCCCACCCCTCCCAGCCTTGCGTTGCCCCTCCCCTCCCTGCCCAGCCCTGCCCCACCCCCTCCCAGCCCTGCCCTACCCCCTCCCAGCCCTGACCCCACCCCTCCCAGCCTTGCGTTGCCCCTCCCCTCCCTGCCCAGCCTTGCCCCACCCCCTCCCAGCCCTGCCCTACCCCCTCCCAGCCCTGCCCCCTCCCTGCCCAGCCCTGCCCCCACCCCTCCCAGCCTTGCGTTGCCCCTCCCCTCCCTGCCCAGCCCTGCCCTACCCCCTCCCAGCCCTGCCCCCTCCCTGCCCAGCCCTGCCCCCACCCCTCCCAGCCTTGCGTTGCCCCTCCCCTCCCTGCCCAGCCTTGCCACACCCCCTCCCAGCCCTGCCCCACCCCCTCCCAGCCCTGCCCTACCCCCTCCCAGCCCTGCCCCCTACCTGCCCAGCCCTCTCCACCCCATCCACCTGCCCTGCACCCTGCCCTGCCCCCTGGCCCCTGCCCTGCACCCTGCCCCCTTCCCGGCCCCCGGCCCCCTGCACCCTGCCCCCTGCCCTGCCCTGCCCTGCCTGTAGGTGTGTGGCAGTGCAGGCTGCAGGTAGCAGCAGGCTGTAGGTGTGCTGCTGTGCATGAGCAGCAGCAGCAGACTGCAGTGCATGTGTTTTAGTGCATGAGCAGCAACAGCAGCAGGCTGTAGTGCAACGAGCAGCAGTGCATGGGCAGCAGCAGCAGCAGGTTGTAGGTGTGTTGCGGTGCATGATCAGCAGCAAGAGCAGCAGGCTGTAGTGCATGAGCAGTGCATGGACAGCAGCAGCAGGCTGTAGGTGTGTGGCAGTGCAGTCTTGTATTAGCAATTAGCAACAACTTTTAGCAGTCAGAGCCCATCAGTGCAGTCAGAGCCCATCTGAGAAGTATGTTGCATGGTACAAAAGCTTGTAAAAAGCTGTCCTGAGCTTCCGTTCAGTTCCAAGCCACATAACGTGATTTGTAAGCTGTGAACGGTCAAGATGTAATGAAGAAAACGGTGGTGGTCATTAGCCGTGTATCCTCTTCTCAAATGATACCTACGCCCCTTGTATGGACAACACCACCACGCGGTGATGCGCTAATGCTGCAAACGTAGTAACCACCTGCTACATACCCCCTTTACATGTATGCATCACGGTCATGCTTAGCAAGTGCAAGCCCGGCAGTGATCCACACCCAATGTGCCACAGCTAGCTGGACCACGGATGGTACCTATGGTGGAGGCTCACCAGATCCAACCTAATGCTAGGGTGTGGTGCGCCACATGCCCCTTGTATGGACAACACCACCACGCGGTGATGCGCTAATGTTGCAAACCTGGTAGCCACCTGCTACATACCCCCTTTGCATGTATGCATCACGGTCATGCCTAGCAAGTGCAGGCCTGGCAGTGATCCAGCCACATGCTAGGGTGTGGTGCGTGTTATGCCCCTTGTATGGTCAACAACACACAGCTAGGTCCTGGAGACGCATCCATAACAATGTAGTGTGTGCATGTGGTCGGTGCATGAGGGCGACACTAGGGGTATCAGGCTGGCAGCTGCAAACACTTGCGTCTCGTGAGTAGTGCATTACTTGCGTATCACTTGCGTCTCGTGAGTAGTGCATTACATCAAGGCTTGGTAAGGCACGTTATGCTAGCAAGGGCAAGAACACGAGAACGTTGGGAAGATGGGTTATCCGTATAAGCGGGCCATCCATGCACTAACCGGTTGTCAGCTTTACATGTCAGCTTACATTAGAAGACTAGGTATCATTGAGACTTCAAGGCTCTGTGTGACGTACGCTTGCATCAACATGATGTTGCATACTCAACATGAGCTTACAGGAGCCAAAGTTATGATGCATGGCAAGTACATGACACACATCACCCCAATCCTTTTCAATGCCATTCACAAAGCCAAGCAGCCCAATGTCTCGTCATCATCTGTGGGTGCTACTATCCACACAGCAAGGAAGTCAAGAAGCCCAAGACATACTAGCTCTAGGCTGCCCACTGGGGTGGGGGTAAGTAGACGGGTTGCGGACTTGGTGGTAGTGGTGGGACAGCAGAGGGAAGGAGCAAGAAGCCAAGGGGCAGGAGGCCAGCTGGGTTGGGCTAGGTGTCAGCCACTTGTCGGCAGGCGGTTAGCCACTTCTTGAGGGGGTTAGGGAGAACAGGGAGAACAGGGAGAACAGGGAGAACAGGGAGAACAGGGAGAACAGGGAGAACAGGGAGAAGAGAGGGCAGGCAGGAGAGGAAGAAGAGGAATGAGGTTGGGCAGGGAGAAAAGGGACAAGAGGGGCCTTCCTCCTGGCTGCTGGGTAGGATAGGGAGGGGACCACGATGTCCGGGGGGAGGTGAGGGGGAGTGGGGAAGTGGGGGCGTAGGAGACTTGGAGGTGTTGGTGATGGGACAGGGTAGGGTTAGGGAGAAGGGACCGAGGGGTCGCTATGTGACTGTTACACCTGCAGCAAGCAAGGGGCACGCTTGTGATCAACAAACAAGGACATGCATGACTAGAAGTGGGCAGGCTGGCCAAACACCCCGACAACGCCTGGCTGCCGCTCCTGGCTGTGCTGTGCTGGGTATGCTGGAAGTGGCATGCATTGGCATAGACACACAGATGATGGCACACATGATGGGACACACAGATAGGAACACGCAGGCACAAGCACAGGCTAGCACGAGACATGTGTACGTGGACATTTCTAGAAGATTGCTGACATTGCTGACTTGTATCAACATTTCCGCTGCTCCTGCCGCCACTGCCGCCGCTGCTGCCGCTGTTGCCGCCACTGCCGCTGTCGACGCCTGTCGATGTCGCTGTCGCCTCTGCCACTGCTGCTGCCATCGTCCTAGTTGCATTCCTCTGGTATGCTGTCCGCTTGCCCCTGTCCCCCACTACCTGCCTAGCCATTCTGTTCTTGCCATCGTTGTTACAAGGGCCTACTCCTGTTGTGCTGCCGCCACTGCTGCCACCATTGCTGCTGCTGCTAGCACCGCCTCCCCCACTGCTGCCGCCATCACATCATGCGCCTTGGGCGGGCATCTGCACAAGCACCAGTAGGCACAAGCATAGACATATCCTTCCCTGTTGATAAGCAAAGCATGCTCTTCTCTGATGGTCTATCCCTCCTGCGTTTGCCACTGCAGCCCTGAGTGTATAATGTTGTCCTGCCTGGCTGCCGCTGCCTACCCAAGCTGCATGCAACCCGCATGCCCCTGCTGTTGTGCCTGCTGCGTACTCCTGCAATGCTGCCTGCCTACCCCTGCTGCACCTGCCCCGGCTGCGCTTCATACCTGCCCCTGCCCCTTGTGGGCCAGCTGTGCTTACTGCATGCTCCTCCTGTGATGCCAACATGCACTTGCCCCTTGTGAGGCAATGTCTGCTCACGGGTGGTACGCTTCTGTGTGGCCACACCTGTGGACCAGCACCACAACCAGGACGATGCCACACATAGGAGTTAAGCAATGCAGCGCATGGCTGTGCATTAAGTGAGGTGAGGTGCAACAACAGCAGCAAGCAACAGCAAGTGCGGGTATACCAGCAACAACGGGCACAACGCA
Organism: Haematococcus lacustris; assembly: GCA_030144725.1. NCBI lineage: Eukaryota > Viridiplantae > Chlorophyta > Chlorophyceae > Chlamydomonadales > Haematococcaceae > Haematococcus > Haematococcus lacustris. The sequence continues at coordinate 17,683,288 of JASKMD010000029.1, forward strand.
GCTCATACCTGGGTTGGAGCGACCGTTTCTTACTGCGCGAGCTGCGTTGGCCGCTGGGACCGCTACGGACGTTGGCCCAGCAGCTGCTTTGTGCACTGCAGCTGGTGCGCCTTGTCTGGTGCTGGTAGGAGCTGCCGGCGCTGAGGCTACTGGAGAGGATTACCGTGGGCATTCTTTACCCTGCTGCGCAGTCGTCTTGTCCGCAGAGCTGCAGATGGACCTATATAGAGCAACACGACCTGTGCGGGCAGCGGTTAGGCGGTTGCGCTATTCCACCTGACAGCGGCCAGTAATTCTACCTCACAGGTGGAAGATTTACCGGGAGACTTGATTGCATCCGCGGGGAAACATCTTCGCCCACCACCATCGCGGCCGTACTAGAGGCCAGCGACACAGACACGGCTTGAGCTATAGAGCGGGCTGGTGCAAACGCGATGTCCTGAGGTGGCCTGTGTGACCCAAACTGACCCATGCGAACATTTTATCAGGCGTGTCACAGCTGATGGATATTCACAGAGTTAGGCAAAACCTCCTAAAGAGAACTGTTTCCTTCACGGACCCCTGCAGGCCTGGGGTGTGCCAGCCGTCACTTTTTGCAGCCGCAGCCTGACAGCAGTAGACTGTAAAGCAATGATCTCGCAGCCTGTGTTTGATTATAACTCGTGCGTTATTCTGGTGTAGCATGAGGGCTGTAGGTATGAAAACTTGTAAACCAATGAAACCATACAAGGCTGCGATGCGGTTGGAAGCACCGTTGTCTTTGCTATTAGAGTGGTTCCCGTTAAAGACTGGACAGTCGTGATGATTCTGCAGCTACCAACCTCACATCTCCACCCGGTCAAAATCTGGTCACTCTCCGCAGCTTCGCAGCAGGTAGTCACTTGTTGTGGGTATAAAAACTGCCATACGATCAAGGTTTGGAGCCAGCGATAGCTATGAGCTACCAGCATACCGTCAGCACGACCCCTGTTCATGGCGTCGCACCTGAGATACTCTCCGCAGCACGCGCGCTCCCTCCTGCCACCTCGCTGCTGGACCTGCCCGCACCACTGCTGGATGACATTGTCAGTCGCGCCCTGCAATTGGGGGCCAACACCTGGGCCAGCACTTGCTTTGCCCTTTTTCAGCGGGCACTGCTGCACGCCCCAGCTTTAAGCATTCAGCTAAGCAGGCTGCGTTTTTACCATTCGCCTTGTGTCATGGCAGCCCTACGTGCTCGGACAAGCAGGCTGGCTTTGACTCTAGAATTGAAGCAGCGACACAATAGCGGACCCCAAGACAATAGAAGCATAAGGTGAGGGCGCAAGCTTTGCAGCTGCGGGGACAGCTGTGGAAGCTTCAAAGCTTGTCAACATTGGGCGCACTTGCAGAGAAAGAGCGATGGCACTGGGCTTCTCACTCAGCTTTGCGCGGGAGCTTCTGGAAAGCTTCCCAAGCCTGACTGCCTTGTCCCTTCACGGCTGCTCCATCTCCTGCAATGGCCTGGCCAGCCTGCTCTCCCACCCGCACCTGTCCTTGCAGCTACAGCAGCTGGACCTCACCCGCACCACATTCCTGCTGCCTCAACGGCCTACTGGGTTTGGGTCAGTGACCATGGCTACCCTGTTCCATGGTGCCAGGCTCAAGGAGCTCAGCCTGGACCTTGACATCATCAACATGCCTAGCTTGCAACCTCTGGCTCAGCACTTGACAAAGCTGCACATCAGCTTGTCTAATCCGATGGGCATCAGTGTCAGACTCGACCACTCCCTGGCAGTAGTCTCGGGGCCGTCGCTGCTGCAGGTGCTGCGAGTGACAGGTGTGAGGGAGGGCTATGGCCTGCGTCCGCATGTGCTGCATGACTTGCCTCAGCTCCACACTCTGCAGATGCCGGACACCACGGTTTGGGACGAGGTGTTGGACACACTGCTGGCAGCCACCCAACTCACCAACATCCAGCTGGCCTCCATTTACAGCCCCGACAGCTCACGAGCAGGAGCGCCCTGCAGCTGGCAGAGCCTGGAGCTGACTGGCGGCATTGACTTGGCCTCCGCGGCATTCCTGCCCTTGCACTCCCTTACCCAACCCCTGGTGTTGGGTAAGCTGGAGTATACTCGACAACTTGAGTATGAGAGCGACTTGGTTGATTTGGTGTCAGCCGCAGTCCGCAACCTGACACAGGCATGCAGGGTGCCAGTGACGATCAAGCCCCTGGAGCTTCACATGGTGGGCAACATGCCCTCCAGGCAGATGTCGGCCCTGCTCCAGCCCCTACGCAATTGTTGCTCAGGGCCTGTGGCAATCACTTACAAAAGATGGTGGACACACGCATTAAGCTGTTAGTTTTGGTGAGGTGCCCAGTGGTCTAGGAGGGAATGCGCCACCGGTGTGAGGTTTGTAGTCATCAAGGGTGCAAGTGGTCACCTTGGCATGTCTTGCATGGATGTCTTGACATGAGTGTGTGACGGTGCTGTTAAGCAGCAAGCCAACATGCTACCACAAAGGTGGTGACCCAGGGACTGTGGGACAGTAGTGTGCTGTTGACCTCTGACCAACTTATCAGGCCTGGGCTACAAGCGGCTGCGAGATAACCTGGCACTCCTTCCACTGACACATCTCCAGGGGGCGCTGCATACTCTACCCAATGCATAGGAAGTTCAGACACGAGTGGGTGTCCTGGTCCAGCCAGCTGCCCCATGGGGGGCCTGGGGTCGTTGCACTAGGCCAGGTGCAGCAGGTGGGGGCTGGTCCTGGGCTGGGGGAGGGAAGGGGTCCAGGGCAGGGGGAGGGGGAGGGGGGTCCTGGGCAGGGGCGGGGGGTCAGGTCACCATCCAACCGGAGTGCCGGCAACCATAAATCCATTTGAGGGCAAGTGGGGTTTAAAGGGAAAGTGAGGTTTACAACCCTTTTGTCCCTGACTAGGGCCTCCATTTGAGCCGGATCAGAAGTACCTATTAGCAGCCACTAGCAGCCACTAACTAGACCCGACTTAAACAGTGTTATTGGGCTGTGTGGAGTAAACCCAGTGCACATGGCACATGAGCCGCCTACCACCTACACTATTGCCTGACCCGAGGGCTATGATGTAGAGTTGGCATGACAAAACATGCACTAATTGCAAGCTGATGACAGCTCAAATGGGGGGGCACACACTACTGTGCCGCAGCAGGCTGCTGCTGTTGCTCCTGGGCCTTGGGTGGCTTGTCTCGCACCCGCTTGTATCCCAGGCCAGGGTACTCCTTGCCCTTGGCTGGCAGAGCTCCCTGGTCTGGCCAGTAGCACAGCTCCAGCGGGCGCCACTTGGCCTCCCCAATGCGCTGCATGTTCAGCGCTGCATTGCAGTCCCTGTCTACCCACCTGCCTGGCTGTGGTGCTGGCTTGGCCTTAGCAGCCTTGCCCTTGCCCTTGCCCTTGGTGGGCTCAGCTGCCGGCTTGCTGCGCTTTGCTGGAGGGGGAGTGCTGGGCCCTGGCTCTGAGGCTGCTGGCTGTGTGGCTGCCTGGCTGCTGCGTGGGGCCTGTGGGGGCCTGCGGGGGGCAACTACAGGGCACCACATCAGGCCCCGCACTGGCTCGCCACGCTCCTGGCTCAGGCTGGGCGCACCAGGCGGGGTTCCACCTGCCCTGCTGGGGGCTTCCAGTCTGCAGGCCTGGTGGCACTGAGTTTGTCTAGCTTCTCAGCTCAGCCAGGTTTACAGGCCTGGGCCTCCATTTACAGTGACCATGGCATCAAGCAGCTCAGCCTGGATCTTGACATCATGAACAAGCCTAGCTTGCAGCCTCTGGCACAGCACCTGACAAAGCTGCACATCAGCTTACCTGCCCTTGCACTCCCTTACCCAGCCCCTGGTGTTGAGTAAGCTAGAATATCCTAAACAAACTGAGCCTGGGAACAGCCCCTGGGAACAGCCCCAACACCATGCCTTGGTCAGGGCTTACAGAAGGGGTCTGTCACAGGGGTCACAAGGGTGTAGGTGGAAGGCGCCATGTCATGTGCATGTTATGAGCATGGGGAACATAATGCCACACAGACCTGGGAACAGCCCCAACAATCAATCCGGACCAGACCTGTCCTAATGTAGCGTTACTGCTTGCCTTACTTCAAAGGTTGCTTTGATGCAAGTACGGCAGCATGCCCGCCGCGCTGAACAAGCCGACTAGCACCCGCCACACAGTGATTAGATCGCCACCGCAGTCCAGCAGCGCTGCACCCAGCACAGCCTCCACGAGGTCCGCCATGAGCTTGGGAGCCCCTCCGGACTTGGCGGTATTGTTGCGCTTCTTTTTGCGCTGATCCTTTGCGTTGATAGCCTGCCGCACGGCCAACAATGCCGCTAAGGGCGCGGAAGGTGTCAACCCATCGTCGGTGGCTGTAGCACCGGCTGCAGAGCGCACGCCCTTGACGTAGGCGTCCTTCAGCTGGCGCACAGACTTCAGGCCAGCTCGCAAGTGAAGGTGCAGGCCGCTCCGCGCACATACCTCCGCCAGGAGCACGTTGCTGACCAATAGGTTGCGCCATTCCGAGATCTGACCCGGGTTCAACCAACAAGTGCCACTGACACGCAGGCGCTTCCGGGTGGGCTGACTCGTCTCCCCCGGCCGCGTCTGGGCCGCGCGAGGCGGGGCTGCACTCGCGCCCATGGCACCGGTTGCGCCAGGTTGCCGTGGACTGGGTACGTCCGTGCGGCTGGGTTCGGGTACAACGTGAGCCCGAAAGACTGGCGCTTCCGCCTCACGTTCCTTCGCGGCCTCCCAGCTCCGTGTGACCAAGTGGGACGTGATGAGTAAATCCAAGACCGCATCGCCCAAAAACTCCACACGCTGGTTGCAGGGCGGTAAGGGGTGCGAGCAGTGCGTCATGGCCTCCACTAGCAGCGCCGGGTTGCGGAACACATACCCGCCCAGCAGCGGTGCCATGTCCTTCACCAGCTTTGCCGCCGCCGCGGCCTGGCGGTTGGTAGTCGCGGCTGAGAGCGAGTCAAGCCCGAACGACCCGCTGCTGACCGCTGACGACAGGCTGGCCAGCAGCTCACTGGGTTGACGTCCTTCCAACCTGGCAGCAGGGGCGGCGGCTTGTGGGTGGAACGCTGCCAGCACCTGCAAGCTGCCCTGCGGGAGGATGCCCACTGCCTGGCATAGGGCGGCAGTGTGGAGCAGGCCTGTGCTCAGCGCATCGCCTCGCCACTCGCGGTGCGCCACCCGGTCATCCGCTTCACCGGCATCAAGCGCCCGCTTAGTGCGAGTCAGTGGTCGCGATTGTGCTTCTCCATCCCCGAGCTCATGCGCACCGGACCCCGCAAAGTGCAACAGCGCCCGCCCGCCGCCCGCCCGCATGAACGTCACACCCAGTAGCGCCTCGACCGCGTCTGCCCCGCGCTTCCCACGCACCCTCAGCAATGGTCGGTTCGCTGCTGCCGGGTCTGCCAGCGCGCCTGACCCCAAGGTGTGCAGCGCGTGCAGGGCACGGGCTCGCACATATGGCAAGATGGGCAGGGCCGGCTCTGTCAGGTTGCGGTCGGGTAGCTGAAGTGAGCGCGGGTTGACGTTGGCTGGCAGGGTCATGCGCAGCAACACTTCGTTTGCGACTAGTCGCACTTTGCACTCCGTGAGCACCCCTTCATGCTTATCACTGCAAGCAAGTCGCGCATGCATCACATGACTTGGGTAGCAAGTCAGGGCCAGGGCCAGGGCCAGGGTTGGGGCTAGGGCCAGGAGCAGGGCTAGGGTCAGGGTTCGAGATCAAGGCACCCACCTGAGCAGCTGGAACAGGTACACCGCAGCAACGTAGTCCAATACCGCATCGCCCACCAGCTCCGCCCCCTCCAGGCTCCAGGCCTCGCGGGCAGAGCTGCTGGCCAGAGCCTGCACCAGGTCAGGCACCTCGGGCAGCACGGGGCCTGGCCTGCGCAGGGCAGAGTGAGGAGCGAGGAGCTAAGAAAGAGGCAGCAGGGCGCTGCAGGCTTTGCTGCAATGTGGAGTGAGGGGCGATGCGGGCCAATGCTACGGGCAGTGGTGCAAGAGGAGTGGGGGAAAGACAGCCAACCCCAGGGCGCCTTACCCAGCAATGCTGCGCAGCTTGTCCTGCAGCTCCTGCGCCGCTGCCACCATCTCCATCCGCCTCACCAGGCAGGGCAGCGTGTGCAGGGCGGCCCAGTGGCGGAGTGACAGCGGGTGCAGCAGGTGCAGGCAGGGCAGCAGGGCCTGCTGGTTGGGCTTGTTGATGCTGCTGCTGCTGAGCTGGGCGAGGTCCAGGGGCTGGGAGGGGTCCAGAGGGGCCTGGTGCGCCCTGGGTGCACGGTCTGGGGCCTGCAGCAGATTCACCTGGAAGGCAGCCAGGCAGTTAAGGCAGTTGAGGCAGCTGAGGCAGTCGAGGCAGTTAAGACAGTGAGGGGAGGGTGAAAACAGGAGAAAGGAGAGGGCAGGGGTGTGGGCCATCCAGGCAGGACATCAGAACGAGGGGCCTTAGGGGCCAAACTGGGTAATGCGGGGTAAGGTGGGAGGGCAATGGCTGGGGCAGTGCCGGGAGGAAGTGTGGTTGAGGGGTGGGTGGGTGGGTGGGTCGGTCGGTCGGTCGGTTGGTCGGTCGGTCGGTCGGTCGGTCGGTCCGTCGGGCGGCCGGGCGGGCGGGCTAGTTGCTCTTTGTTGCCAGGATGGGCCATAGGGCTAGGTGCCAAGGGAGGTGCAGGGTGCGGTGCTGTCGTACGGCAGCTGCAGTGCAGCAGGTGGCTGTGGTGGTGAGCAGGGTGCCAGGCTGCCACCGTGTGCCTGACCTTGGTGAAGCGTGAAGCGCCCACCCCTGCCATCAGCAGCGGAGCACTGCCGGGTATGTGCTCCAAGTGCAGCCATGGAAAGCGCCTGCAACAGCAGCAGCAGCAACAGGGGTAGGCTGACAGGGGCCAGGTCCAGGTCCCTGCACCAAGGCCCACTGCAGGTCACAGGACTGCCCGGCTCTGCCTGCTCTGACTCCACACCACCGCTGCAGCCCTCTCAAGGCATCGCTTGCCGCACCCATCACTGCGGCCAGCACTGCCACACCCATTGCCACCAACTCCGTCGCCACACCAGCCGCCGCTCATGGCTCAGCTTCAGCTGCACAGGGGGGTAGGGCAGCTGCTGCTGGGGGGTGGGGGGTAGGCGCACCCACCATGCCAGGTGCTGCCTCAGGCTCAGGGCGGCGTGTTGCCGCTTCACCCCAGGAGGGGCTGCACCGCCCTCCACCTCTGGCTCCACCATACCAGCACCACCGGGCCCTGAAGGACCCCCTGGCTCAGGTTGGTGCGCCTGCTGCTGCTGCTGCTGCTGCTGCTGTTGTTCGATCGGCTGATGCAGCCGCAGCTCCTGCACCGCTTGCAGAGAGGACTGGCCTAGGTCAGTCTCATGCGGGAGCCCTTCGCGCTGCTGCCCCTGCCCCTGCCCCTCCGCGTGCCCCTGCTGGGTGCCTGGGTGCAGCTCAGGGCCCTGGCCTGCCTCCTGGTCAGGCTCAGGCTGGCTGCTGTGCCTCACCCAAGGCAGCACCGCAGCCTTGTGGCTGTAGGGGTTGCCCTTGCCATACACCAGGATGGGCACCAGAGCAGGCGGCAGCACCGTGTCAAACGTGGGGGTGGACACACCAATCACCCGCTCCGCCTCCGCCTGACCTGCTCCCACACCCACTGCCCCAGTGACCTCCACACCAGCTTGCTTGCCCCTCACTGCTGGGCAGGGTCTGCTGGCTCCCTGAGTGAGGGTGGTGGGGTGCAGTGCGGGGGCGGATGAGCTGCGGTGGTCCGGTGTCGTGGCTGCTGGCTGTTTCAATGCAGGTTCTGGGAGTGGGGCCGGCCCTGCGCCCTGCTGCCCGCCTGGGTGCTGCCTGGGGACGATGTAGCGCAGCCCCGGGTACAGGGCAGACATCAGCACCCGGCCCTGGAGGGACGACAGAGGTGCCAGCTGCCCCGACACTGGCGCCGCCTCCCCCACGCCTGGTGGTGGGCAGGAGGTGGAGGAGCTGGCCCCCCCTGCTAGGTCCTCGGCGTCAGGGGGCAGCACCGCCTTGCCTAGGTCCACCAGCTGCTGCAAGGGCACGGCTCCGCTGGCCAGCTGGCACAGAGCAGCCCAGTCAATGGCACCGGCTAGGCAACTGGGGCAGGTTGGCGGGCCTGGGCAGCCGGGAGTGGGGGCAGGACAGGGAGCAGCAGCAGGTGCGGCTGCTGGGTAGGGGGCAGCGCAGGATGGGGTGAGTGTGGGTGCCACCAGGTCCCCCAAGGGGGGTGCTGGGTCAGCAGGTGGGTGCTGTGTGTGGGTGTGTAGGGGTGGGGAGGGGAGGGTGCTGCTGAGTGTGACGGGGACCGCGGTAAACCAGCGCTGTGGCAGCTCTGACTCCATGTCCGTGTCGCCTCCTGCGCCTGGCCCCTGCTGCTGCCCCTCAGGCTGCTGCCCCTCACTCCACAGCCCCTGCAGCCCTGCCCAGGGTGGTGGGGGGAGGCTGAAGCCAGCCGCTGCCAGTGCCCTGCGCAGCTGCAGCACCCCGGCCTTCTGCGCCCACTCCCAGGCAGCGTAGGCCAGGAAGGGGTGCAGGCCTGAGGGTGGTTGTGGGGGAGGGCTGCTGGCCACTCTGCCATTGCTAGCAGCCCCTTGTGGGCAGGCTGATGCTGAGGCTGGGAGTGGCACAGCTGCTGGAAGCCGCTCCGGGCTGGGCATCGTATGTTGGGTGGCTGGCTGAGTCCTCAAGGAGTCCGAGGCGCGCGACGCCCCGACGTCGATCATTTCCTCGTCCTGCTCCTCGAACACGCCTTCTGTGGTGATGTCCGCGTCCGAGTCGCTGTCATCGGCACCGCTGTCTGGATCTAACTCGGAGTCGTCGGACTCAGTCGCAGATTCTATGGCGGAGACGTCGTCTAGCGAACCTGCCACGCTATCAGTGCCCGCTGGTCGCTTCATTGCAGCCGTACGAGCAGCAGCATCTGGGTTTAGCAGAGCCGGCGGCTGTTCGGCCGCTGCCTTGCCGCTCACGCCTTTACCCTGCTTTGGTTGATGGCCGAAGAGGCGTCGGTGTTCGCGCCTACTCTGTCTCAAGGTGTCTCGGTCCAGGCTAGACGATGCATCGTCGTCGCAAAGCATAACGTCATCCTGCCCTAGCCCGCTGCTCGCCGGCTGTTGGGCAACATGCCAGTCTTGGCTGCTGCAAGGCGCGGTGGGCCGCCGCGACTCTGCAACGACTCCAGGTGCCCTGCCAGCTTGTGGTGCGTTTTCATCAGCACGCGCTGGCACGACCGCTTCCTCGGACGTCGACGGCAGGTGAGTTTGCGCGGGCAGCGGTGCTGTGATGGCCTTCACTGGCACGGTGCTGGCAAGCAGCGCGCTGTGGCCGACGCCCAGGGCGTGCAGTTGGGCTCTGGTGAGCTGCACCGGCCCAAGGTGCACCGGTCGTGCAAGCGCATGATGCCCTCCCGGCAGCCACACGCTGAATACGCTGAGTGCAACGGGCGGCAGGCGGCGGTGCAGGAGGATGCCGAAGGGGTGCAACTGGTGCAGGACGGAGGGCTGCGATCCGGCAGCGGAAGGGGCCGGGAAGGTGCCTGGTGGTTGGTGGGTAGGAGTTGGGTAGGAGGGCGGGTAGATGTCCATTCCTAGAGGCCAGCGGTGATGCAGGGGGGGTGCGGGGCAGGGCTGCAGCAGCCAGCCATACAGCTGCCGCTCCTCCAGCTCTACACAGGCAGCAGCATGCAGGGGTGAGCAGGCAGTGAGCAGGCTGGTGGGCAGGCTGTACCCATCACTCGCTGCACACCCTGTTGACCTTGTCCCTGCAGCTTGCTTCAATCACCCTGCCTGTGCTGTCTTGCACCGTCCTTCATGTGCTCAGGATCAGCCAGATCAGCCAGATCAGCCAGATCAGCCAGATCAGCCAGATCAGTTGAGCACAGGTCTGTTGTTGATCAGTGCCTTGTTGCGTGCTGGTGGCCTGTTCAGGAGCCATGAGGCAAGCCGGGAGTATTGCCACACAAGGCACACTATAATGCGAGGCCTGGCCAGAAATGGTCCCCTGCTGGGATTTGAACCCTGGTCACGTAACATCATGAGGGGGCCTGAGGGGCAGCTGCCTCACCTGCAGGGCCTGGCACCAAGGGAGTGGAGGGCAGGGCTGGAGCCAGGGCCGGGGTGGGTGCAGGTGTAGGTGCTAGGGAAGGGACGGTGCTGGGGGCAGCGGTTGCAGGAGCAGGGGGCACAGGAGTGGGCAGCAAGGGGGCAGGGCCTGGGGGGCTGGGTAGCAGGCAGTCGGCCAGCTTGTGCTCCAGAGTGACCCGAGGCACGTTGCTGTAGATCTCTGCCAGGGGAGCAGGCATGCAGCGCAGCATTGGGCCAGTAGATCATGACGGCAAGCATAACGGAGTTGAGTTCAGGAAGGATTACTGGCAAGGGGGCAGTCAGGGGGGGCTATCCAGGTCAGGGCTGCTAGGGCTGCTGGGTCCTGACGATACATCCCCATTTGCCACCCCCTCCCACCGTCACCGCCCTTCCTTAGCTCTCCGCTCCCCAGCCCGTTACCCCCTTCCCTCCCCCTCTCCCCCTCTCCCTCCCCTTGCTTTCCAGCCCCCCTGCCCCCCCTCCGCCACCCCCCTCCTCCCCCTCCGCCACCCCCTCCTCCCCCTCCGCCCCCTTTGCCCCTCTGCCCCCTCCGCCCCCTACCCCTACCCCTCGACCCTTCCCAGCCGTCCGGCCCTGCTGCTTTCCACCCCCCTGCTGGCTTGCCTGTGTCCATGATTCGCGTGGCCAGCGCAAAGTGAGCCGGCCGCCCCCCGACCTGCTGCAGCAGGCTCAGGGCATCCACCGGGTACAGGGCGTCAGTCAGCGCGCCACCAAGGTGCAGCCGCCTCACCGCCTCCAGGCTGGCGGCCTTGCGAGCCGCGCTGCTGCCTGCAGGACAGGACCGGGGCAGGCAGATAGTAGGGCGCAGGGCGCAGGTCATCTCATCCTCATCAGCTGCTTCCTGCAAGCCAGCACCAAGCAAATACTAGGGCACAGGGCACAGGGCACAGTCAGAACACAGAAAGACCAAATCGGCATCTCCACCCCTGCCCACGTGCCCCCATCCCCACCCGCCCCCACCCTCTGGCATATTCCAGTCTGTTAAGGCTAGGGTTAGGATTAGGGGTTGGGGTTAGGGTTAGGGGTTGGAGTTGGGGTTAGGGTTAGGGTTAGGGTAGGTAGTACCCCCAGGTGTTCAGGGCAGAGTAGATGGGCAGGGCTCCTAGGGCGGTTGAGCAGCCATGGCATGCAGCCAGCTCCTCCCTTACCCACCTAGCCTGGGTGGCCCTTGCACTAGGCAGCCGTTGCTGCCTGCCGCCAGGCTGCCTCCCTCCAGCCCTCCCTGCACGGCCTGGCCCCCCTGACCATGCTGCTGCTGCTGGCCCAGCACCATGCTGTTTGCCGGCAGCACCAGCAGCGCTTGGTAGTAGCCGTGACTGAGGCTGTCCAGGATGAAGCGCGGCTTCAGCTGGGTGTACCTGCAGGGTCAGGGTCAGGGTCAGGGTCAGGGTCAGGGTCAGGGTCAGGGTCAGGGTCAGGGTCAGGGTCGGGGTCGGGGTCAGGGTCGGGGTCGGGGTCAGGGTCAGGGTCAGGGTCAGGGTCAGGGTCAGGGTCAGGGTCAGGGTCAGGGTCAGGGTCAGGGTCAGGGTCAGGGTCAGGGTCAGGGTCAGGGTCAGGGTCAGGGTCAGGGTCAGGGTCAGGGTCAGGGTCAGGGTCTCCCCACAGTTCATACTATCGAGCTCCCTCCCTCTCTCCCACCCTCCCCTCCCTCCCTCCCTCCCTCTCCCCCCTTCCCCTCCCCCTCTTGCCTGTTGTTGCCCGGCAGTGAGGCGCAGTAGCGCTCCACGACACTGAGGGCCATGGACTCAAAGCAGACCGCACCACCAGGCACGCGGTACACCCCCTCACCCTCACCCTCAGCCCCCACCGCCTGCTGCTCCTCCCCCTCCACCGCCTGACGCACCGCCTGCTGCCCCAGGCTCTCTGACCCTGGCCCCAGCAACGCCATTGGTGGCACTGCCGCAGCAGATGGGAACAGGCTGCGCAGCACCTCCTGCTCCCCCTCACCAATGTCCTCGTCTTCCTCCCCCCGCCCACCACAGCCCTCCACTACCTGACCCAGTACCCCCCCCGGCCCAACCCCGCCTGCCGCCAGCTGCTGTGGCCCCAGGCCGGGGGGCTGGCTAGGTGCCGCTACACCGGGCCCAGGCTGACGACTGCAGGCAGCTGGCTCAGAGACTGAGAGGGGGCGCGGGGCAATAGGCGAGGTGCCGGGTTCAACTCCTCCGGGGAACAGCACCTCATGACGGGATCTGATGGCCTGCTGCAGGGCGAGGTGTTTGCTGCAGCACAGCAGAGCAGCCAGCCAGGCTGGTGAAGACCGGGGCGGGCAAACAGGCAGGAGGGCTGGCTGGAGAGCAGGCAGGTGGGGGGTGGCAGGCAGGCGGGGGGCCTGTTGTAGGCTGGGGTGCGAGTCAGGTGAGGGGTTCCAGCCGGACGCGGGGGGCAAACAGGCAGGCGGGCAGGATGCATGGCGGGCTGGTAGGGGGTCCCAGTCATGCAGGCGGAGGGACCTTATCAGGCATGGGGGCAGGCGGTGAGGCTCTTTGTGGTTGCGGTGGTCAGGTTGGAGCTTTCCCTCTAAGTAACTGCTCTCCCGGAAATGCTCTCCCTCAAACAAGGGCTGCGCTTTGTATCCGAGGAGGAGGAGGTCCATGGAAGTCTATGCCAGTGAGGGTGACGGGCATGGGGCGTGGGACCGCTGAGGCAGTGGGCAGTCGGCAGTGAGGCGCGGGGGGGGGCAGTGAGGCAGGGGTGATACCATATCCTACCTCTGCAGCGCCTCTACCTGCCGCTGGTGCTGCAGCAGGCCGCGCTGCAACAACACCACACACTCCCCCCCGCGCTGACGCACTCGGCCCATGCACTGCGGTCACACACTCGGGCCAGGCGGTCACACACTCCCCCATTCAGCCATGTCAATAAGCAGCTCAACCAGCTTGCCTCCTCCTCAGCCTCATGGGGCTGAGGGTGCAAAGCAGGGCAGGCATACGCAGAGGCCACCAGCGCGCGTTGCCACCAGGTTTGCTTCCCATTTGCCCATATGCTCGACTCCCCCACCACGAGGCCTCTTGGGGCGGACCAGCTGAGCCCCCCTGACCTGACCGGAGGGTGTTCAAAGCAGGGTAGGCATATGCAGCCCAGCAGCCACCAGCACACCTAGTTGTAAACACACCACACCACAAACCTACCCTATGCCCCTGCTGCCCTCCACCCCCTTCCCCCGGGGCATCCCTTCCCCCCCTCCCCTGCTGCCCATCCCACCCCCACCCCTGCTGGCCCCCCACCCCCTCCCCCAGCGCACCTGCACAAAGGGCACCAGGTGGCGTGGCGGCTCCAGCAGGACCACGCACCCGCACCGCCCGAAGTCCAGGCCCTCTGCGCCCACATGGGTGGCCAGCAGCAGGTCCAGGGACCCGGAGCGGAAAGCCGCCACTGCACGCCTCTGGGCCTGCGGGGGAGGGTGGGGTGGGTGGTGGGGTGGGGTGGGGGTGGGGTGGGGGGGTGGGGTGGGGTGGGGGTGGGGTGGGCGGTGGGGTGGGGTGGGTGGGGTGGGGGGTGGGGTGGGGTGGGTGTGGGGTGGGGTGGGGTGGGGGTGGGGTGGGGTGGGGTGGGGGTGGGGTGGGGTGGGGTGGGGTGGGGGTGGGGGTGGGGGTGGGGTGGGGTGGGGGGTGGGGGTGGGGGTGGGGTGGGGGTGGGGGATGGGGGCTGGGGGTGGGGTGGGGTGGGGGTGGGGTGGGGGTGGGGGTGGGGTGGGGTGGGGTGGGGGTGGGGTGGGCGGGCCAGGCCCAGGTCACACTTTCCGGGCCCATAGCATACAGTCCCGGGTCCCACTCCAGTCCCAAGGTCACACTGCTAGTCCCAGTCACACTGCCTCGCCCCCTCACCGCCATGGTCATGGAGGTGGGCAAGCTTGAGGAGCCCAGTCCCGCCGTGGCCTATGAACCAGCTGCTGCGCACGCTGGCGGTCACGCTGGCAGGCAGCCGGTCCAGGAGGTGGTGCAGGGCCCAGGGCCCACAGCCTGAAGCAGCAGCAGTGCAGCGGTGATGGAGCAGCAGCAGCAGCAGCAGCGTGAGGGCAGTGGAGCAGCAGGCTGTGTGCGGTCCGCAGGGGGGCAGACAGGGGCAGCAGAGATATGCCAGGCAAGCCAAACAGTGGCACAAGCCAAGCAACAGCAGGGGCCAATAAGAGGACAGAGGCAGACAGAGGCGGGGAGAGAAAGGTCAGGCAAGCCAAGCAGTGGCACAAGCCAAGCAACAGCAGGGGCCAATAAGAGGACAGAGGCAGACAGAGGCGGGGGAGAAAGGTCAGGCAAGCCAAGCAGTGGCACAAGCCAAGCAACAGCAGGGGCCAATAAGAGGACAGAGGCAGACAGAGGCGGGGGGAGAAAGGTCAGGCAAGCCAAGGCAGTGGCACAAGCCAAGCAACAGCAGGGGCCAATAAGATGCCGACTACGAGAGACCAGCGGCAGCTTCGAGTGAGGTCAGCCCCCCAGGCGTTGCTTCACGACTTGCCAGGGTTGCTGACGCCTGTTTAGGGCACCCTGCCTGCCTCCATACTGGACTGCCTTGGCTGCAGCTCCCCCCCTCCAGCACAATCGCCATGCTTGCTTTGTCAAAGTCAGGTCAGCTGAAGTCATTTGCCAATCCCCTCCGCCTTGACCTCCCCACCACTGCCATGCACGCTTTATCGGGCCAGCTGAAGCTGCAGTCACACTCCCATTCCTACCCCAACCACAGCAGTGCCCCTGTTGACCACTCCACCCTACACAGGGTATAGTGGCACAGGGTGTGCTGCACCAGGGCAGGGCGGGGCAGCGCCCCTGTGACTCCCCCCCTCCTGCAGCCACCCCTTCCTGCCCACCCCTGGCCGCCCCTGGCTGCCCCCCTTCCCCCCTCTCACCCCCTCCTGCCCACCCCTGGAGCACCACTTCCCCGCCCCCCTCCAGTCCAGCCCTGGCTTACCCCTCTTTGCCGTTCCCCTCGCCCCGCCTCACCTTCTGCTCAGCAAACACCATGGCAGGTGCCTCGAGCCAGCGGCCCCTCTGGGTCCAGCACCCGCCTGACCACCTCCAGCAGCAGGGGGCTAAACCAGGCGGCGCCCAGCCTGTGCAGCCGGGCCTCCTGGGGGCTGATTCCAG
>JASKMD010000029.1:17698966-17718615 GCA_030144725.1 Haematococcus lacustris
CCTAACCCTAACCCTAACCCTAACCCTAACCCTAACCCTAACCCTAACCCTAACCCTAACCCTAACCCTAACCCTAACCCTAACCCTAACCCTAACCCTAACCCTAACCCTAACCCTAACCCTAACCCTAACCCTAACCCTAACCCTAACCCTAACCCTAACCCTAACCCTAACCCTAACCCTAACCCTAACCCTAACCCTAACCCTAACCCTAACCCTAACCCTAACCCTAACCCTAACCCTAACCCTAACCCTAACCCTAACCCTAACCCTAACCCTAACCCTAACCCTAACCCTAACCCTAACCCTAACCCTAACCCTAACCCTAACCCTAACCCTAACCCTAACCCTAACCCTAACCCTAACCCTAACCCTAACCCTAACCCTAACCCTAACCCTAACCCTAACCCTAACCCTAACCCTAACCCTAACCCTAACCCTAACCCTAACCCTAACCCTAACCCTAACCCTAACCCTAACCCTAACCCTAACCCTAACCCTAACCCTAACCCTAACCCTAACCCTAACCCTAACCCTAACCCTAACCCTAACCCTAACCCTAACCCTAACCCTAACCCTAACCCTAACCCTAACCCTAACCCTAACCCTAACCCTAACCCTAACCCTAACCCTAACCCTAACCCTAACCCTAACCCTAACCCTAACCCTAACCCTAACCCTAACCCTAACCCTAACCCTAACCCTAACCCTAACCCTAACCCTAACCCTAACCCTAACCCTAACCCTAACCCTAACCCTAACCCTAACCCTAACCCTAACCCTAACCCTAACCCTAACCCTAACCCTAACCCTAACCCTAACCCTAACCCTAACCCTAACCCTAACCCTAACCCTAACCCTAACCCTAACCCTAACCCTAACCCTAACCCTAACCCTAACCCTAACCCTAACCCTAACCCTAACCCTAACCCTAACCCTAACCCTAACCCTAACCCTAACCCTAACCCTAACCCTAACCCTAACCCTAACCCTAACCCTAACCCTAACCCTAACCCTAACCCTAACCCTAACCCTAACCCTAACCCTAACCCTAACCCTAACCCTAACCCTAACCCTAACCCTAACCCTAACCCTAACCCTAACCCTAACCCTAACCCTAACCCTAACCCTAACCCTAACCCTAACCCTAACCCTAACCCTAACCCTAACCCTAACCCTAACCCTAACCCTAACCCTAACCCTAACCCTAACCCTAACCCTAACCCTAACCCTAACCCTAACCCTAACCCTAACCCTAACCCTAACCCTAACCCTAACCCTAACCCTAACCCTAACCCTAACCCTAACCCTAACCCTAACCCTAACCCTAACCCTAACCCTAACCCTAACCCTAACCCTAACCCTAACCCTAACCCTAACCCTAACCCTAACCCTAACCCTAACCCTAACCCTAACCCTAACCCTAACCCTAACCCTAACCCTAACCCTAACCCTAACCCTAACCCTAACCCTAACCCTAACCCTAACCCTAACCCTAACCCTAACCCTAACCCTAACCCTAACCCTAACCCTAACCCTAACCCTAACCCTAACCCTAACCCTAACCCTAACCCTAACCCTAACCCTAACCCTAACCCTAACCCTAACCCTAACCCTAACCCTAACCCTAACCCTAACCCTAACCCTAACCCTAACCCTAACCCTAACCCTAACCCTAACCCTAACCCTAACCCTAACCCTAACCCTAACCCTAACCCTAACCCTAACCCTAACCCTAACCCTAACCCTAACCCTAACCCTAACCCTAACCCTAACCCTAACCCTAACCCTAACCCTAACCCTAACCCTAACCCTAACCCTAACCCTAACCCTAACCCTAACCCTAACCCTAACCCTAACCCTAACCCTAACCCTAACCCTAACCCTAACCCTAACCCTAACCCTAACCCTAACCCTAACCCTAACCCTAACCCTAACCCTAACCCTAACCCTAACCCTAACCCTAACCCTAACCCTAACCCTAACCCTAACCCTAACCCTAACCCTAACCCTAACCCTAACCCTAACCCTAACCCTAACCCTAACCCTAACCCTAACCCTAACCCTAACCCTAACCCTAACCCTAACCCTAACCCTAACCCTAACCCTAA
Organism: Haematococcus lacustris; assembly: GCA_030144725.1. Lineage (NCBI taxonomy): Eukaryota > Viridiplantae > Chlorophyta > Chlorophyceae > Chlamydomonadales > Haematococcaceae > Haematococcus > Haematococcus lacustris. Next base: position 17,701,078 of record JASKMD010000029.1, read on the forward strand.
CCCTAACCCTAACCCTAACCCTAACCCTAACCCTAACCCTAACCCTAACCCTAACCCTAACCCTAACCCTAACCCTAACCCTAACCCTAACCCTAACCCTAACCCTAACCCTAACCCTAACCCTAACCCTAACCCTAACCCTAACCCTAACCCTAACCCTAACCCTAACCCTAACCCTAACCCTAACCCTAACCCTAACCCTAACCCTAACCCTAACCCTAACCCTAACCCTAACCCTAACCCTAACCCTAACCCTAACCCTAACCCTAACCCTAACCCTAACCCTAACCCTAACCCTAACCCTAACCCTAACCCTAACCCTAACCCTAACCCTAACCCTAACCCTAACCCTAACCCTAACCCTAACCCTAACCCTAACCCTAACCCTAACCCTAACCCTAACCCTAACCCTAACCCTAACCCTAACCCTAACCCTAACCCTAACCCTAACCCTAACCCTAACCCTAACCCTAACCCTAACCCTAACCCTAACCCTAACCCTAACCCTAACCCTAACCCTAACCCTAACCCTAACCCTAACCCTAACCCTAACCCTAACCCTAACCCTAACCCTAACCCTAACCCTAACCCTAACCCTAACCCTAACCCTAACCCTAACCCTAACCCTAACCCTAACCCTAACCCTAACCCTAACCCTAACCCTAACCCTAACCCTAACCCTAACCCTAACCCTAACCCTAACCCTAACCCTAACCCTAACCCTAACCCTAACCCTAACCCTAACCCTAACCCTAACCCTAACCCTAACCCTAACCCTAACCCTAACCCTAACCCTAACCCTAACCCTAACCCTAACCCTAACCCTAACCCTAACCCTAACCCTAACCCTAACCCTAACCCTAACCCTAACCCTAACCCTAACCCTAACCCTAACCCTAACCCTAACCCTAACCCTAACCCTAACCCTAACCCTAACCCTAACCCTAACCCTAACCCTAACCCTAACCCTAACCCTAACCCTAACCCTAACCCTAACCCTAACCCTAACCCTAACCCTAACCCTAACCCTAACCCTAACCCTAACCCTAACCCTAACCCTAACCCTAACCCTAACCCTAACCCTAACCCTAACCCTAACCCTAACCCTAACCCTAACCCTAACCCTAACCCTAACCCTAACCCTAACCCTAACCCTAACCCTAACCCTAACCCTAACCCTAACCCTAACCCTAACCCTAACCCTAACCCTAACCCTAACCCTAACCCTAACCCTAACCCTAACCCTAACCCTAACCCTAACCCTAACCCTAACCCTAACCCTAACCCTAACCCTAACCCTAACCCTAACCCTAACCCTAACCCTAACCCTAACCCTAACCCTAACCCTAACCCTAACCCTAACCCTAACCCTAACCCTAACCCTAACCCTAACCCTAACCCTAACCCTAACCCTAACCCTAACCCTAACCCTAACCCTAACCCTAACCCTAACCCTAACCCTAACCCTAACCCTAACCCTAACCCTAACCCTAACCCTAACCCTAACCCTAACCCTAACCCTAACCCTAACCCTAACCCTAACCCTAACCCTAACCCTAACCCTAACCCTAACCCTAACCCTAACCCTAACCCTAACCCTAACCCTAACCCTAACCCTAACCCTAACCCTAACCCTAACCCTAACCCTAACCCTAACCCTAACCCTAACCCTAACCCTAACCCTAACCCTAACCCTAACCCTAACCCTAACCCTAACCCTAACCCTAACCCTAACCCTAACCCTAACCCTAACCCTAACCCTAACCCTAACCCTAACCCTAACCCTAACCCTAACCCTAACCCTAACCCTAACCCTAACCCTAACCCTAACCCTAACCCTAACCCTAACCCTAACCCTAACCCTAACCCTAACCCTAACCCTAACCCTAACCCTAACCCTAACCCTAACCCTAACCCTAACCCTAACCCTAACCCTAACCCTAACCCTAACCCTAACCCTAACCCTAACCCTAACCCTAACCCTAACCCTAACCCTAACCCTAACCCTAACCCTAACCCTAACCCTAACCCTAACCCTAACCCTAACCCTAACCCTAACCCTAACCCTAACCCTAACCCTAACCCTAACCCTAACCCTAACCCTAACCCTAACCCTAACCCTAACCCTAACCCTAACCCTAACCCTAACCCTAACCCTAACCCTAACCCTAACCCTAACCCTAACCCTAACCCTAACCCTAACCCTAACCCTAACCCTAACCCTAACCCTAACCCTAACCCTAACCCTAACCCTAACCCTAACCCTAACCCTAACCCTAACCCTAACCCTAACCCTAACCCTAACCCTAACCCTAACCCTAACCCTAACCCTAACCCTAACCCTAACCCTAACCCTAACCCTAACCCTAACCCTAACCCTAACCCTAACCCTAACCCTAACCCTAACCCTAACCCTAACCCTAACCCTAACCCTAACCCTAACCCTAACCCTAACCCTAACCCTAACCCTAACCCTAACCCTAACCCTAACCCTAACCCTAACCCTAACCCTAACCCTAACCCTAACCCTAACCCTAACCCTAACCCTAACCCTAACCCTAACCCTAACCCTAACCCTAACCCTAACCCTAACCCTAACCCTAACCCTAACCCTAACCCTAACCCTAACCCTAACCCTAACCCTAACCCTAACCCTAACCCTAACCCTAACCCTAACCCTAACCCTAACCCTAACCCTAACCCTAACCCTAACCCTAACCCTAACCCTAACCCTAACCCTAACCCTAACCCTAACCCTAACCCTAACCCTAACCCTAACCCTAACCCTAACCCTAACCCTAACCCTAACCCTAACCCTAACCCTAACCCTAACCCTAACCCTAACCCTAACCCTAACCCTAACCCTAACCCTAACCCTAACCCTAACCCTAACCCTAACCCTAACCCTAACCCTAACCCTAACCCTAACCCTAACCCTAACCCTAACCCTAACCCTAACCCTAACCCTAACCCTAACCCTAACCCTAACCCTAACCCTAACCCTAACCCTAACCCTAACCCTAACCCTAACCCTAACCCTAACCCTAACCCTAACCCTAACCCTAACCCTAACCCTAACCCTAACCCTAACCCTAACCCTAACCCTAACCCTAACCCTAACCCTAACCCTAACCCTAACCCTAACCCTAACCCTAACCCTAACCCTAACCCTAACCCTAACCCTAACCCTAACCCTAACCCTAACCCTAACCCTAACCCTAACCCTAACCCTAACCCTAACCCTAACCCTAACCCTAACCCTAACCCTAACCCTAACCCTAACCCTAACCCTAACCCTAACCCTAACCCTAACCCTAACCCTAACCCTAACCCTAACCCTAACCCTAACCCTAACCCTAACCCTAACCCTAACCCTAACCCTAACCCTAACCCTAACCCTAACCCTAACCCTAACCCTAACCCTAACCCTAACCCTAACCCTAACCCTAACCCTAACCCTAACCCTAACCCTAACCCTAACCCTAACCCTAACCCTAACCCTAACCCTAACCCTAACCCTAACCCTAACCCTAACCCTAACCCTAACCCTAACCCTAACCCTAACCCTAACCCTAACCCTAACCCTAACCCTAACCCTAACCCTAACCCTAACCCTAACCCTAACCCTAACCCTAACCCTAACCCTAACCCTAACCCTAACCCTAACCCTAACCCTAACCCTAACCCTAACCCTAACCCTAACCCTAACCCTAACCCTAACCCTAACCCTAACCCTAACCCTAACCCTAACCCTAACCCTAACCCTAACCCTAACCCTAACCCTAACCCTAACCCTAACCCTAACCCTAACCCTAACCCTAACCCTAACCCTAACCCTAACCCTAACCCTAACCCTAACCCTAACCCTAACCCTAACCCTAACCCTAACCCTAACCCTAACCCTAACCCTAACCCTAACCCTAACCCTAACCCTAACCCTAACCCTAACCCTAACCCTAACCCTAACCCTAACCCTAACCCTAACCCTAACCCTAACCCTAACCCTAACCCTAACCCTAACCCTAACCCTAACCCTAACCCTAACCCTAACCCTAACCCTAACCCTAACCCTAACCCTAACCCTAACCCTAACCCTAACCCTAACCCTAACCCTAACCCTAACCCTAACCCTAACCCTAACCCTAACCCTAACCCTAACCCTAACCCTAACCCTAACCCTAACCCTAACCCTAACCCTAACCCTAACCCTAACCCTAACCCTAACCCTAACCCTAACCCTAACCCTAACCCTAACCCTAACCCTAACCCTAACCCTAACCCTAACCCTAACCCTAACCCTAACCCTAACCCTAACCCTAACCCTAACCCTAACCCTAACCCTAACCCTAACCCTAACCCTAACCCTAACCCTAACCCTAACCCTAACCCTAACCCTAACCCTAACCCTAACCCTAACCCTAACCCTAACCCTAACCCTAACCCTAACCCTAACCCTAACCCTAACCCTAACCCTAACCCTAACCCTAACCCTAACCCTAACCCTAACCCTAACCCTAACCCTAACCCTAACCCTAACCCTAACCCTAACCCTAACCCTAACCCTAACCCTAACCCTAACCCTAACCCTAACCCTAACCCTAACCCTAACCCTAACCCTAACCCTAACCCTAACCCTAACCCTAACCCTAACCCTAACCCTAACCCTAACCCTAACCCTAACCCTAACCCTAACCCTAACCCTAACCCTAACCCTAACCCTAACCCTAACCCTAACCCTAACCCTAACCCTAACCCTAACCCTAACCCTAACCCTAACCCTAACCCTAACCCTAACCCTAACCCTAACCCTAACCCTAACCCTAACCCTAACCCTAACCCTAACCCTAACCCTAACCCTAACCCTAACCCTAACCCTAACCCTAACCCTAACCCTAACCCTAACCCTAACCCTAACCCTAACCCTAACCCTAACCCTAACCCTAACCCTAACCCTAACCCTAACCCTAACCCTAACCCTAACCCTAACCCTAACCCTAACCCTAACCCTAACCCTAACCCTAACCCTAACCCTAACCCTAACCCTAACCCTAACCCTAACCCTAACCCTAACCCTAACCCTAACCCTAACCCTAACCCTAACCCTAACCCTAACCCTAACCCTAACCCTAACCCTAACCCTAACCCTAACCCTAACCCTAACCCTAACCCTAACCCTAACCCTAACCCTAACCCTAACCCTAACCCTAACCCTAACCCTAACCCTAACCCTAACCCTAACCCTAACCCTAACCCTAACCCTAACCCTAACCCTAACCCTAACCCTAACCCTAACCCTAACCCTAACCCTAACCCTAACCCTAACCCTAACCCTAACCCTAACCCTAACCCTAACCCTAACCCTAACCCTAACCCTAACCCTAACCCTAACCCTAACCCTAACCCTAACCCTAACCCTAACCCTAACCCTAACCCTAACCCTAACCCTAACCCTAACCCTAACCCTAACCCTAACCCTAACCCTAACCCTAACCCTAACCCTAACCCTAACCCTAACCCTAACCCTAACCCTAACCCTAACCCTAACCCTAACCCTAACCCTAACCCTAACCCTAACCCTAACCCTAACCCTAACCCTAACCCTAACCCTAACCCTAACCCTAACCCTAACCCTAACCCTAACCCTAACCCTAACCCTAACCCTAACCCTAACCCTAACCCTAACCCTAACCCTAACCCTAACCCTAACCCTAACCCTAACCCTAACCCTAACCCTAACCCTAACCCTAACCCTAACCCTAACCCTAACCCTAACCCTAACCCTAACCCTAACCCTAACCCTAACCCTAACCCTAACCCTAACCCTAACCCTAACCCTAACCCTAACCCTAACCCTAACCCTAACCCTAACCCTAACCCTAACCCTAACCCTAACCCTAACCCTAACCCTAACCCTAACCCTAACCCTAACCCTAACCCTAACCCTAACCCTAACCCTAACCCTAACCCTAACCCTAACCCTAACCCTAACCCTAACCCTAACCCTAACCCTAACCCTAACCCTAACCCTAACCCTAACCCTAACCCTAACCCTAACCCTAACCCTAACCCTAACCCTAACCCTAACCCTAACCCTAACCCTAACCCTAACCCTAACCCTAACCCTAACCCTAACCCTAACCCTAACCCTAACCCTAACCCTAACCCTAACCCTAACCCTAACCCTAACCCTAACCCTAACCCTAACCCTAACCCTAACCCTAACCCTAACCCTAACCCTAACCCTAACCCTAACCCTAACCCTAACCCTAACCCTAACCCTAACCCTAACCCTAACCCTAACCCTAACCCTAACCCTAACCCTAACCCTAACCCTAACCCTAACCCTAACCCTAACCCTAACCCTAACCCTAACCCTAACCCTAACCCTAACCCTAACCCTAACCCTAGGACCCGTAACACAACGTTAGTAACCCTAACCCTAACCCTAACCCTAACCCTAACCCTAACCCTAACCCTAACCCTAACCCTAACCCTAACCCTAACCCTAACCCTAACCCTAACCCTAACCCTAACCCTAACCCTAACCCTAACCCTAACCCTAACCCTAACCCTAACCCTAACCCTAACCCTAACCCTAACCCTAACCCTAACCCTAACCCTAACCCTAACCCTAACCCTAACCCTAACCCTAACCCTAACCCTAACCCTAACCCTAACCCTAACCCTAACCCTAACCCCTAACCCTAACCCTAACCCTAACCCTAACCCTAACCCTAACCCTAACCCTAACCCTAACCCTAACCCTAACCCTAACCCTAACCCTAACCCTAACCCTAACCCTAACCCTAACCCTAACCCTAACCCTAACCCTAACCCTAACCCTAACCCTAACCCTAACCCTAACCCTAACCCTAACCCTAACCCTAACCCTAACCCCTAACCCTAACCCTAACCCTAACCCTAACCCTAACCCTAACCCTAACCCTAACCCTGCGTGTGTGCCCCAGCGTGGGTAGAGCCCTGTCCAGCGGGAGGCGGAGGTGTTGTTTGTGGCCACTGGGGAGGGCGGCTGGCTGTTTTTGATTGTGAGGTCTGCGAAGGAGAGGGTGTGTCTCCCTGTCCGGGTGTAGGGCAGTGGCTGTGCTAGCCATCCATCCTTGTGGGTTGCCTTTGGTGGTGAGTAGTTGCCCTGCTTCATTCCATATGACGTACACGAGGAGGGTGGCGTGCTTGCCTGAGCTTGGAGCTTCTGGTCTTGGTGGGGGGTATGCTAGCCAGGTGCTGGCAGTACTCAGGGTAGCGCCGCAGGGTGTCAATGTGTTTGGGGTAGGAGATGCCCCTATTCCCAGGGATCAGCATGATGGTGGCCATGGCCTCCTCCTGGTGTAGCTGAGTGTATAGCATGGTTGACGCATTTCAGTGCCACTGCATCGTCTGCCGGTACGTTCCATGTGGATAAGCCAGTGTGGCGTACCAGTAGGCAGTTGTGGTGTGCCCCAAAGGCCGTGTCGTTGGTGTCAGGGCTCCAGTAGGTGGTGGTTTCTGGTCTAACTGTGAGTGGATCAGCCCATCTTTGGACGGTACTTGGGAAGCTTCGTGTGGCGTGTAGGGTGGTGAGGGCTTTGTCTTGTGCCCCTCTCATGGGGTGGTGGCTGCTCTGTGCGTCCTGTCTCCTTAGGAGGGCCGCTACCAGTTCTGTGGCCAGGTTGCGTGTGTGGGGTGTGTGTTGTAGCCAAGCGTGTAGATGTTGGTGTTGGTCTGTTTGGTCAGGAGGCCAACTGTGCGACCCGACTCGTCGTGGACCGTTACGTGTTGCACTAAGTCGTGCCGTGGCATAATGGGCTCCCCCGTGCTGAGGCTCATCGCCGGGGCGGTCATGTGGGGGTGAAGTTGGAGGAAGGTTTCGCATTTGCCCGTCCCGACGATGTCCGTCTGCGGGTTGATGGGGTAGGTGTGGAAGGTGGCCTTCGAGTGCAGGTTGGTGCACCGGGGTAGCCAGGTGTGCGGGTCCGGTAGTCCCTGTCGGGTGTGGGCCGGCAGGTGCGTGTCGGGCCTCGCATGTCTGGCCTCTTGTATCTGTCTATTTTCCTCGTCGTAGTCGTTGCGCTTTGCTATGTAGTCCAGGTGTGCCGTGATGAGCGGCGCCGGTTCGAGGGTGGGGCGCCAGTGAACTCGTATAAGGTCCGAGTGCGCTGACTGACGCATGGTAGTCTTGAAGTCGTTGCTGCCAAACTTGCATATAGGGCACAGCCAGTATCCTGGTTCCTTGTGTCCTGACAGGTGGGCTTCCTCAAGGCAGGCTGGGTGGTAGGCCCTCTTGCAATTGTGGCACGTTGGGCTGTCTCCTTTTGGTAGCCAGCACAACTCACAGGTGCACACGTCCTTAGCCTCTTCCCTGCTGATGGTCTCTATGTGTGTGGGTGTATAGCCTTCTTCTACACATAGTGGTAATGCCCATCTATCTATGACTGTGGGCTTCCAATGCACCTTGTAGTAATTTTCCTTGTTGATGCCGTCCCATTGCCAGCCATCTATGCTGGTGATGGCCTCTTGGTGGCCGTACATGGCCCCTAGTATGCAGCCTAGGTTCTTGGGTTTACAACGGCAGGCTTTATCCACCTTCCAGCTGGAGAGTCCTGGGAGGTCAAGGCCTACTATGCACACTATATCCTGCGGGATAGTTTGGGTCTGTCTGCCCTCCTTGTTCCGTTTCGTGCCCGTCTTGGGTGGAGTGGGCTTCGTTGTGGCCGATTGTGTTGCTCGTTGCTCTCGATTCAGCAGTCGTGAGCTCGTCCTAGTGGCATCATGGGCTGCGGGTGCCGCTGCGGCCCGGTCCGCCGTTGCTGGATGTGTAGTGTGCATGGCCGCATACGCTTTCATATCCATATAGCGAGTTCTGGTGTCTGGCACTGCGGGTGTGGGCGCAAGTTCCGTGAGGCCCGCGGCCCAGGGTGTGATTTTGCGTTGGTCGGGCGGGAGATCGAGTGATGTGTTGCGGCTGTCCCGGATGGTGCGCGTTGCGGTCGCGTCTGGGCATGAGGGTTGGGCCGCCATGGCCGCAAGTTTGTTGAGGGCGATGATGTGCTTCTGCTTGACCTTTTTCCCGTACTTCGATGTGAGCATGCTACCGGTGATGATGTGTGTGTTGCCCTTGCAGCTGAGTTCAGAAGCGTGCGTGATGCCTAGGCTTTTGAGGCAGGTGATGCTGGCGCTGACGACATCGTGTGCTTGAGAGCCGCTGGCCTGTGTGATGAGGCGGCCGAGTGTTTGGCACTCTTCATGGTAGAGAGGTAGCCCCCCTTCCGTGGCCGACAGTCCGGATATAGAGGCATAGACTAGCTGCCGTGCCCTAAGGGTATGATGAAGGAGGGTGAGCATGCGGTGTCCTTGTGTGCTAGCCTGGGTACTGAGCCATGTGATTTGTTTGTGCAGCATGCTCCTCGATATGTGGGCGTGTGCCACGTCTGTGGACTGGAGACTGTGTATGAGGGCTGTCGTGTTGCGAGCGTGGTATTCCTGGGCAGTGGAGCTGATGCCCATGCCTAGCTTCTCGGCGTCTTCTCTGATGATGGCATTGGGCGTTCCAAGGGGGAGTCTGAGTTTAAGTTTCACGCATTGATTGATGGACCTGTCGTACAGCTCGAGGTCCCCTGGGGTGCAGGGCACGGCACAGAAGCTGTAGGCTAGGCTGGGTATGATGGCCGTGCGGATGATGTGTATGGCCTGTCTAGCGCTAGCAAAGGAGCGTCTGAGTCTCTCAAGTTTTTGGCGGAGCTGGGTAATCATAGCTGTGTGTTGTGGTTTCCAGTCCAGCGTCATGGTGATGAGCACCCCCAGGTAGGTGAAGGGTGAGGTCGGGCGGTGGTAGGTGACGGGTTTCCCTTGTAGGCTGACGGTTTGGAGTTGTTGGCGGGCCCGCTTGTCCGCTTCGGCCGCGTTGCTGCACATGCCTGTTTCGACCGAGTGATGGAGCGCCGCTGTAGCGAGAGTTTTACTGTGTGAGATGATGAGGTGACCCCAGTCCGAGAAGGCCGAGAGTTTGTCCGCTTGGCATCGGAGGTTGCGAAGGGTGTTGCAGAGTATAGCTATGTCGTCCGCATAGTCGATGCTGCTGACGGTGGCGCGTTCCCCGCTGTCGGCCGTTGCTGATTTGAATTTATAGCCCCTCGCGCCCACTTGCAGCCACCGCAGGAGGGGTTCGATGTAAATGAGAAATAGGAAGGGCGAGAGAGAATCACCTTGTATGGTTCCCCGGTTGACGGATACCGGGTCAGTGTGGCCGTAGGGTGTCTTAAAGCGCGTTGTAGCGCCCGTGTATAGATCCTTCACTGCGTCGGTCGCGTCCGTGGGGAAGCCTAGGTCATGCATGATCCAGAGTAGTTTGTCTTGGCAGGTGGTGTTGAACGCGCTGGTGAAGTCGACCAGGAGCGCGTAGATATCCGCCTTGGCCAGCTTGGCATCCTCAAGGGCCATGACAAGCATCTGCAGCTGTTGTGTGGTGTTCCTGTGGGAGCGGAACCCAGCCTGGTTCTTGCTGAGCATCCCATTAGCTTCAGCATACTCAGACAGTGTCTTGGTAATGAGGCTGGTCCACAGCTTATAAACGGTGTTGGCTAGGCCCACTGGCCTGTAGGAGTTGAGGTCCGTTTCTTGCCCCTTGTCCTTGTAGAGGAGGCACGTGTCACTGGTCTTCCACGCTGGTGGGTGTGCAGCCTGTTGCCCACATGATGATGAAGAGCTGGTGGATGGTTTCCCGCATCTCCCATGGCAGCATCTTGATGATTTCATTTTCCACGCCGTCTGGTCCCGGGGCTTTGCCTCCTGCCAGCCTGCTGATGCATTCCTGGAAGCCTGCCTTGTCCATGATGGCTGTGTGCAGCCAGTGTATGTTTTGGCATGCGTGCATAGCGAAGGCGTCGTCTGCTTTTGCGCGAGCCCACGGGTAGTTTCGTGTCTGTGTGTTAGTGTAGTGGCCAGTCTTGGGGGTCGGGGCCGACAGCTTCTGCCCGTATGCGGTGGTGATTATCCGGTTTAGGTCGGCGGGGGCGGTGCATATGGTTTTGGTGTCAGGATCAGCTAGCGCCTGCAGGCCTTTGTGGTCGGTGCGGGACGGGCGTAGGATACGTTTGTTAGCCTTCTTGGGCTGGGTGCTGATCAGTTGTTGCATTCTGACACGAGCTTGCGCGATGGCAAGTGCGGAGTCCTCATCGTCTAGTTGGTGGATTTGGTCGCGGTACGTATTGGCCAGTTGGGCGAACGCGGCCTGCACGTGATTTTCGGTTGGGTCTTCACCCTGTCGCGCTTGCACCGCGTCCCTGATCTCTTCGTTCGTCGCATCTGTCTCTGGAATGAGTTCGTCGATTGTCGGGTGCACGTTGGTTTGCTTAAAGAGGGAGTTAGCCTTCCGACTGAGGTCTCTAGCGGTCTTCAGCTTTCTACCCAGAGCCAGTCGAATCCTGCACATGGTCCTGCGCTGGTAGTGCTGGCCTCCCCTTGTGAGGGTCTTAGTGTTGCATGTCTTTATAGCTGCCGTCCTGCAGGTTTGTAGGAGGTGTGTAAGCATGGTGGCTGCGGTGTCGACAGCTTCCCTGGCCGTGCGTCCTGCCACTGATGTCAGGCGCTGTGGTTGTTGGGGGTTGGTCTTGCCAAGTGTAGCCAGGTGGTGGGTAGCCTCTGTGTATATGGGGGCTAGGAAGGCTGTCAGTTCTGCATGCAATTGTGGGACGCCTGAGCTAGGTTGTTGCACTGCCAGGCGGTAGGCTTCCCTGTCCTTACTGGTAATGGGGGTGGTGAGGATGGTGTGGCTGTGCTTCGGTGGTTTGTGTGGGGCTGCCAGGTTTAAGCCCAGGCGGGCTGTATTTAGTGTGGCGGTGAGTGGCCTGTGGTCGCTCAAATAGGCGTTGGTATCGACGTGCGTGCGGTGCTCAGGGCCGTGTCTTGCGTCGCGTGTTAGGATAGCGTCGATGCGGCTGTTGCAGTGCGGTTGCTGGTAGGTCCAGGCACGGTCGCCGGGGTCAGCTTCGGACAGGCGCATGTCTGTGGCGAACTCCCTCATCATGTTGTCTTGTGTGTATTCGGTGTGCTCGGAGCGATCCTCTGTTTTCATCGTGGCGTTGATATCTCCCGCCAGGATGAGTGAGCCGGGCAGGTGGCCGGTGGCTGTTCGTATGTGTTCTTGCATTTTCCCTCGCAGTAATAGAGCGTCCCCGTTGTTTCCCGACGGCCAATACGTGGCGATGATGGTGAGCTGTTCGCACTGGTGTTGGTTGAGGGTTAGGATGACGCATCGTGCGTTCACCTCAGCGTCGATGCTTGGTGGGAGCATAGTGGTTTTCATTTGGATGGCTACGTTGTGTTTGATGCCTATTAGTACGTCACTGTGGCCTCTGTGTCGGTGTGTCGTATAGTCTGGCATGACTCTCCTCAGCCAGCCAGAGCCTGGATTGTTGCTCTTGGGCTGGGTCATGGTTTCAGTTAGGATCAGGATGTCCGGGCTGTGTTGATGCACAAGGTTCAGGACGTCGTTCCTGGACCTATGTAGGCTTCTGACGTTCAGGGTCGTTAGTGTGATATGCTGTCGTTTGTTTGTTGGTTGTGGCTGCCGGGATGGCAAGGTGCTGTGTTGTGGGTGTGGTCCTGGGTGTTCAGGTAGGTTATCAGTGGGGGGTGGCGGTATAGTGGGGTTGGCGGCGGGGGGTGGGGTGGGGGCTGTGTTTAGGTATCTGTACATCAGGGTCTGCGTGTGCGGGTCCTTAGTCTGCGCTCTTGGCTTGGTCCGTCTTTTGTCTACGATGGTGCCCGATGTCGTGGGCCGTTTACTGCTGCTTGACCGGGAAGTGGGGAAGTGTGACTGTGGGGGCGACCTGGCGCAGTAGAGGCCGGGCCTGCTTGTCTGTCGGGTGGGTGTCTGCTGTGGCTAGTAGTATGCGCTTGGAGCTCGCTGGTTGTGCAGTGGGTGGCGGCCGGTCTGTTCGGGGGGTGCGCGCGGGTTGTGTGCCCGGGTCTTGGGTTGTGAGGTCGATGTGGGTGGTACGTAGATGTTGTTCCAGTTGCTCCGTTGTGGCGCGCCTTGTAGGGTCGGCTAGCCAGCATAGTGGGTGGATGAGGTTGGTATTAGCCGCGTCGCCCTTTTTGATTTGAACGAGTGTGCCCTTCAGCTGAAGCCAGTCATCCGGGGTGTCCAATCGGCATGGGCGGCCTTGTTCCGAGTCCAACCAGTGCCATGTGTTGTTAATGCGTCGGATGGTGGTAGCGTGATTGTGAGTAATGAGGATGGCGGCTGTGTTAGTGTAGCTGTCCGTCTTGCCCGTGAGCGTGGTCAGGAGCTCGGGCGTGATGGTGTTGTTGGGCGTGGTTGTGGTCGGGGGGGATAGGTGGAGGTCCTTGTGGTGGTGGTATAGGTAGTGGTTTATGGTGGAGATGGTGAAGTTGCCAGATTCCTCGTAGATGTGTGGGAGGTTGCTACTTAGTGGTATTATCCTGTGCTCCAGCCTTGCCTGGTTGGCTAGGCCTTGGATGTGTGTGGCGAGTGATTTGCAGTGGGTGATGACGTCTTCGGGCCGGATCATGGGTTTCCCTATGGCCATGTTGATGGCGTGCACAAGACAGCATTGTTTGTATTGCCTTTCCATGTAGCATTGAGACAGGTTCTGGTTGTCTTCCTTGTGGCTGATGATGTGGCTAATACCCTGTCGGGTGGTGGCCATTGTTTGGGCTGGTGTGGCTGCTGGGTCGGGTGCGATGACGAACACCTCGTGGAAGGAGTTAGTGTGGGAGCGCGATAGCTCACGGATGGCTATAGCTGAATTACTGGGGCTCTCGGAGTCTAGGAGTTTCCACTGCCCGCCCAGCTTCCTGAGCGCCATACTGTGGCCGTTCGTTTTACACAAAAAGTTGAGTGTGGCGTACTCTATCGCCATGGTGTCGAAATTGTCGTCGTTCCAATCGTCTGTGGTGCGTAGTTGAGCGACCCTCGTAATAGTGAGACCGTATTTGGTCTTAAGGTATAGGTGAATGATTTCGTCACTGAAAGCGCCCCCGTCCCCGCGTGCGGTGTGCCACGCCTTCTTGTCTCCTTCGTCATGTAGTGTTGTGGCCCAGGCTATCCAAAAGTTGTGTAGGTCCTCAGGCTTCACCCATTGCTTCCCAGCCGCATTGTTGAGGGAGTGGGCCTGGCAGTTGCGATTCACCTGTGCTTCGAAGAACTTGGGGTTAGGGTTGAGGTATGGAGTGCTAGGGGTGTCCTGTGGCTGGTGTCTCTCACCGGAGCGTGGGCCGGGGTTGGCTTCGACGTCCCCGGCTGCCAGTAGCAGCCATGATATGAAGTTGTCTACTGTGAACGAGGTTTTCCATGTGGGGTCCTGGTGTCGTGCCGTTGCCGTGGCGCCCTCAGCTTCCCTCATCTGATAGGTACAATAGGCCTGTATGGTAGTGTTATATTGGCTGACTGTCCGGGAGTGGTTCTCGTGCCCCCCCTTGAGGTACAGGTGGGTTCTATGTGAAATCCTACCGATGGCCGTGGTGGCAGGCACAATACCGGTAAGGTCCCTCAATGTGTTGTATGTCGTGATATGTACAATGGCCCTGAGGCGTATAATCTTTTTCCTTTGTCGTGCAAGGCAACGTTTGGAGTCTTTCAGGGTGGGTATCTGGGGTTGGTGTCGTTGTGGCACGCACCATCCTATGAGGATGGCGATGAGGGTGAGAGTATCTGGGTAGTCGGTCCGCCCAGGTAGAGTTGCCTTGGGGGGGCATGGGTGGGTGGTATGGTGTACGTTTATGTATGTGTTTGTCCCAGTAGCGGCAGTACCCATAGTTCTTACATTCACATTGCCGATACACATGGTTAGGTGACTGCTGTCCGCTACATGGTGTGTATGGTGCCCTATGTGTTGTCCTATCTCAGCTGGGGCTTTGGGTTCTGCAGTGCTAGGGTCTGGATTCCAGCCCGAGTCGCCATCTCGCATACCCAATACTACTCCAACTATTGTTTGACATTCGGGCACTCCAAGCTCACACGTACTCATCCTCCTTGGTACCTCTCCATCACCGCCGGGCTCTAGGGCCCAGCTAGCTCCAGCAGATGCCTGTCTAGGCTGCTGCTTGCTATGAGGTCCAGGTATGCTGTATCCATTTAGGTGCTGAGTCCAGCCTCCTGCAGTCATGTGGGCAGCGTGGTGTAGGCTGTCATGATTGGTGGTAGGTATGTGGTCGGTGTGTGGCGGTGGGAGTTTATGGTGGGGCAGCAGGGTCTGCCATGCTGGATCTGGGACATTGTGGGCGCATCGTGGGACATTGTGGGCCTGTGTGGCTGGTCTGCTCACCGCCGTCATGGTGTCCTCCGTAGTCTTCTCCGCTTGTTCCTCCTCCATGGGTGAGCCGCCTGTACAGTGGTGTGGGTGGAGGTATGGTGTGGGTGAAGGTATGGGGTGTGTGATAGCGATGAGGTCTATGGGCATCTTTCGGTCATATCCATGGTGTGGCTTATGGGTCCAATGGTTACGCACCTGGGTTGTGATCTTCAGCTGAGATGGAGTCCATCTTGGAGGTAAATGAGAGGTTAAGGCCTCTGCCTGCGCCTGAGCCCCCCTGGCGCTGCCGGCGGGCAGCCCTCTCCGCTCCTGGGGTAAGGGCTGGAGAGTGTGTCTGGGTCCTTGTTCCAGCGCGCTGGGCGCCGCTGGGCCCCCCTAGGTCTCGCTGGGCTGCCCCCTCCTGGGTGGCGTTAGCTCCACCTGATGGGTCATTGTCCCCTGCGTTTGAGGGCATTGCCATCCGTGTGTGGTTGATTGTTGTACCCTTGCTGGTACGGTTTGTCGTGTACTCCTGGTGGGGCGGTGCAGCCCAGGCGGTGGGACTGTCTTGGTGGTGTGACCGTGAGGGCATGCAGCCTAGCGCACTAGGAGAGTGTGTCCCAGTGGGTGGGTGTCCCGCTGGTATGTCCCTCACCTGCTGTGTGGGGCAGGGGGTCCACTCGTGTTGCGTTGTTCTCAATGGTCGCCCCTGCATCGTCTCCAGTCCCCTCGGTGTGGGCCTGCATGGTAGCATGTGGGGTGGTTGTGGTACACCCGGTAGGCATAGCCTGCCATGGCAGTACGAGGTAGGCATAGCATGGTAGCACAAGGTAGGCTTAGCATGATAGTACGGGGTAGGCATAGCGTTGTGTGTGGGGGGTTCACAGTGGTTGTTACGCGTGACGGTGTTATTTAGTAGGGGCGGGTGGGGCTGGTTGCTGCTGCATTGGGCATGTTGCAGTCTGATGTGGTGTGCTGGGTGTCTAGCCAAGTGTCTGCCCAATTGTACCTGATCAAATATGGGGAAGCCCGCCTCAATTGCCAGCTCATCGAAGGCAGTCAGGTTGTTGTCGCTGCTGCCCCTGCTGCTGTTCCTGCTACTGTTCCTGCTGCTGCCTCCACGGCTCCCCCCACCAGCCGCCGTGGAGGAGGGGGGAGGTAGCCCCCTACCCCCTGAGCCTCTGAAGGGTTGGGTAGGCGGGAGACGGTACTCCTCCCCTCCCCTGCCCCTGCCTCCCTGAGTCCTCCCCGCTGCAGGTCCCCCGGTAGGGCGGGGTGCGGTGGCCCCCTGGGTGGCGACAGTAGGGGGCGGTAGGGGCTGGAGGATGGTAGATACTCCTGGGATCCGGAGCCCCCAGCCTCTGGGTGCTTGTTGCCCAGTCACAGGCCTGGTGACGCCCGGGTGGGTGCGGGCCTTCAGGAGTGAGGCAATGTAGTTCACCGAGCTGGGTGGGGCTACCCTAGCCTCTATGATGATGGTGGTAGCCCTGTTTTGCAGGCTGTGGGCTGCGTTAGCATCCTGTACCCTATTCATGGTGCTATCAGTGCTGACAGCCACAGCAGCCCGGAATGTGAAGGTCCCTTGGTCATTGATATGCTGGAGGCCCGTCAGGTCGAGGTTGGCCTGTGTGACCTCGGGCAAGTAGTGTAGGGGGGGGGGGGGGGGTCTCGATGGCCTCCAGCCACACAACCGCTGGGTAGTCTTCGCGGGAGGTCCCTATCCAGTGTTTGGTGATGCCCAGCAGGAGCTGGTCTGGGCCCACGTCGATGATGCCTGACATCGACTGCATGGCGGTCAGGGCGCTGATCATGTCTTGGGTGCTGGCCAGCGTCAGCAGTGGGTGGGGGCAGGAGGGGTGGGTTGTGTAGGCTGACGCCGCTGCAGCTGCTGCGCCATCCTCTCCAATTGTCCTCAGCTCAACCTGGATGCGGCAAGTGGCAGGGCAATAGCATTGGTCATGCGAGGCTGGACATTGTAGTAAGGCAGCAGGTGGGGCTTCGTGAAGGACTGGCAGGTGCATCCTGTCGGTGGTGGTGGGAGGTGTGGTTACCAGTAGGTTCTGGCAGGTTTGGCTTGTATAATGGGCTTGGTTACAGCACCCCCATGTGGAGCTAGTGGGCAGGGATAGCAGGTGTGGTCTATGTTGTGTGTTACTGGGTGGGGTCCATGTGTCAGGTATGTGGGTAGTTACACACTGTGTGGCCTGCAGCAGGGTTCTGACTAGTTGCCTCCGTGGGTGTGGATGAGGTGGGGTTTGTTGGGGTGGCCCCTGTGTGGGATTAGCCG